>JAODOY010032616.1:0-21883 GCA_025399855.1 Forbesichthys papilliferus | reverse complement strand
TATGGGAATTCCTTCATTCCGTTTTTCAGTCACGTATTTACACACTCCCCTGTCAATCTCTTGGAAGCGGACGCTTTCGGGAACACGGTAAGACTGTTTGCATTTCTAAGTAGGTCTTTTTGTGCTCTCCATCTTTTGAACATTGCATTCAGGGACACCAGATTTCTCGGCTGCTTGAGAGTTGTTTGATGACTCTGCTGCATTAATCACAATCATTTTAAAATTAGCATCTTAACTCCTCCTCAGTTGTTTAACTTGACCTACTTTTGAGCCGCTTTCAAGACTATCACTGTGTCTTTCCATATTTCATGCATCTGTATGCTAGTAGCGAGGCATGGTAGATGAGTGCAAGAACTATCTTATAAGTAATGACACCATTTGCCTAGACCCCGAATATAAGGCGACGTTACTTTTTAAGACGCATTTAAAGAAAAAAAACACTGTTTTATATTCGGACCAATACGGTAATATATCCATGGTTGTGGCCTTTGGGAGTGTATGTATTTACGACACTCAAACGCTTTACAGTACTTTACTACAGTACTACTACAGTTTAGTAAAGTGCTGTGTACTTAGTCTGGGAAGCGCACCGTGCATTGCAGACACACTTGAGTGATTCTTTTGGGACATATCTGCATTTCGTGTGGGAAAGAAAATGGAATATGTTGTTCCGTAATCTTTCGCATTGTTAATCCGAAACTGTGCCATCACGTCTTTCTGCCTACATGCTACCTAAATCAATGTGGTGTACCTTAGGCTACGCTTGGCGCGCCATAGACTTTTTATCTTACGCTATTTAATATGCTTTATTTAATAATTAATTAGTCATATTTCCCATCTGATATTTTGGCTCAAAATCTGCCGGACAAAGTTACACATGATAACTAGTAGGCCTACTAAACTGGTAGAAAGCCTATGCTGTTGCACAATTGTCTCACTGAGATCACGTTGTCTATAAATGACCCAGAATCACACTATTTTGGAAGCTCTGTGCAACGAACATGACCATTCAAAACAAAAACAAAAAAATTACGATAATACCGCAGACCGTGGTATTGGGGCACCCTTAATCACCGCAAGGGCATTTTCTTCACTGTGACAGCCCTAATCAGACTCTGTTCATCATGTGCAGAAACATCCTGTTTGCTTCTTGCCGTTCTTCCCTCTGTGCCTGTTGCCGACTATCCTCCACCTCCATTTGTGCCTTCATCCAGGTCTCAAACATGTCCTTCTCTTGCTGCTGATGCAGCTGCTCCCCTTGCATGAATTAATCTTCTGCTACTAATCTACTGCTTTGCACTGGATGTAGTGCAAGTCATCACGCGATGACTCGCACTACATCCAGTGCAAAGCAGTATGGGCTGTTTTTAGCTGCCAAATTATTTTACACAGTCTGTAATGTCTTCTGTGGTACGTCTAATTCATTGGACCACAGTGCTAGTCACACGCACACCAGAATGTTACTTACACTTGCTAAAAGGTGAACATTCATTTTTATGTTTTTATTTTTTTTAATATTATAGTTTCATAGATAAATAGACTGTATTGCCCCATAGGGAATTTGTCTTGGACACATTGCACAGTGCAAAATCTGCTGTTTATGAAATACAGACAAAAGGTAAAATACATACAAAGATTCCTACATACATACACCCATATATGCATAAATACATACCAGTACCTTGGTTTATTTGACATTTGGTCAGAATTCAAAGTAGAAAAACTCTCTGATAAATAATTAAAAATGAATTAATTAGAGCAAAAAACTATTAAAATAGATTAATGGGATTAACTTCTGGCTATCTTGGCATTAAGGGCTTTAATAGACAAGGGAACAAATTAGTTTTTAGAGCGATTGAGTCTGCACAGGGGTATTCTGAAGTGTCTACCTGAGGGAAGAAGCTGGTATTCAGGATTAAGAACATGGGTGGGATCTGAAATTATTCGTTGGGCCTGTCTGATGAGTGTTTGTTCAAAGATATCTTGAAGTGTGGGATTGCTGCCTGACCCCCATGATCTTCATGGCTCTCTGGGTTAACCGGGTGACCTGAGTTTTCCGGTGTACACTGAGGTTGCCAAACCAGGCTGAGATGCCATAAAGCATGATGCTCTCAACTATGGCATGATAGAAGAGCAAAAGCACTTTCTGGTTGACACCAAAGACCCTCAGCCTACGAATGAAATGCAGCCGCTGTTGGACCCTAGTGCAGACATGATCTACCTGAACACTCTATGTCAACTTATTATCGATGTGTATTCCCAGGTGTCTGTAAGAGTCAACCTGGGCTATGTTCTGGTCATGGATGACCACTGGAGAGTGGTCTCCAATGGCTTTGGGGTCAAACACCATCTCTTCGGTTTTCTTAGTGTTAAGATTGAGAAAGTGTTTGAACAAAATTGTGGATCTCATACTTGTATGAAGCAGTGTCTGATGTGTCGTACATAAGGCCCAAGATGGCGGTGTCATCAGAAAATGTTATGTAATTGTTTGGAGTGCTGCATACACATTCGTTAGTGTATAAGGTAAACAGGACGGGGGAACTAACGCATCCCTGGGGGGCACCAGTACTGATGGTCTCGGGTCCGGACAAGGTCCTATTCACCCTAACCTGCTAGGTGCGCTTGGTTAAAAAAGAGTGGTACCACTTGATAATGGAGGGATTGACGTTAATCTGTTGCAATGTTTTCAGGAGAACATAGGGCTGCAGGGTGTTAAAGGCTGAACTGAAGTCTACAAACAGCAGTCTGGCATAGGCCCTGGGATTTTCAAGGTGTTTAGTCACCAAGTGCACAAAGCTGTTTATTCCATCATCAGTGCCTCTGAGGTGTCTGTATGCAAACTGGTGGGGATCTAGCTGTGGGCCTACATCCATCTGCAGCTTGCTCACCATCAGCTTCTCCATACATTTCATCACAACAGAAGTTGGAGCAATGGGTCTAAAGTTGTTATTCTCCTGTGGACAGGGTATCTTTGGGGCAGGTGTTATGATTGCCTTCTTCCATTGTGCTGGTATGGTGTGAGATTGTACGGACCTCTGGAAGATGGGGCACCAGGAAGGTGTCAATTCATCTGCAAATGTTCTCAGTATAAATGCAGAGACACCATCTGGACCTGTGGCCTTATTAACATTTAATTTATTGAAAACCCTATTGACAGATTTAGGGTCAATCTGTAGCATTTCAACATCACCAGGAGGTTTCATAGACTTGGCAAATGTATTTTTCAGAAGTTTTTAAGTACTCAGTTGTGGGTGTTCTTAGCAAATATTCTGAGGCTTTTATTGTTCCTATCGATATCGGAATTATACCGTATCTACAATTATTTACGTCAAATAAATGAAGTATATCAATATCAAAATAATATTAAGTATATTAAGTATGTCGTGATATGCCGTGGTATACCGATATGTCTTGGCTTCTCCAGGGTGTTTGGAATTTAAAAACCTACTACTTTCTCATACATTACTAAATTGACTCAAAATATTTGTTCACATGACAAAGCAGTTATTTCATGTTTTGCCTTTGCACCTATGGGCACATCCCTGGGTGCCTCCCTTGGGAGGTGTTCCAGGCACGACCGGCTGGAAGGAGGTTTCGGGGAAGACCCAGAAATAAGTGGAGTGATTATATCTCCACATTGGCCCCCAGTCAGAGCTTGCTATTGTGGCTCAGGAAAGGGAAGTTGAGGGTCTGTTGCTAGAGCTGCTGCCCCCGCGACCTGACTCTGGATAAGCGGGTGGAAAGTGGATGGATGGATGGACATATGGCAGCATAGTCAACAAATAAAAACAAAAGCTAGCATAAGCTAAAGTTACTCACTCAATGGGTTTGCCAGTCCAGTGTCTTCTGTAATGTTACTGTTAGGCGGTGTTCCCGAACTCGACTCCAAAACATTAGGTTGGCTATTTGGTTTCAGGCCAGTTAATTTGTCCACATCATCGTACCACTGGAATTTGTCATTGATGTCCGATGAGATACGAGATTTAGAGTGCATCCTGTACCTTGAGATACTGAGTTTTTTCAACTTTTGTCCCAAATATCTCTGCGTTCTTGTGTGTTGTATCCAGTTGCTCCTGAATACTCTCTGCCCACATTTCGAATAAACACTGCACCTCTGCCGTAGACCAAAAGTGTTCCCTTTGCTGCCATGCGTTTTGTAATGAAACAACATTGAAACAACTGTTGCGTCAATGGCGTCATTTGTGCCGCGCCCGGGCACGTTACGGAGCAATCACACTATTCAAACGAACCGCACTTAGGGTCAAACATGCTCAGGCACGGTTTAACTATGCCCAGTGGGAGTAAGTCCCCACTGCCCTAACTCATTACAATGCAGAGACAGTAATATTTAGGGATGTCTCGAGAATCGATACTTTGGTACAAAGTCGATGCCAAAATTATGAAAACATGACTTTACTTGTTTTGTACAGTGTACCGTAGGTACCAGAAATCGAACCTGAAAGCAGTGTAACTGCAGCTCCGCCACCACTCATTAAAACGGAAAAACAGCAAGTAGGCTACTTTGCGTTCCAGGTGGATGATCAGGGAGTAATACATTCACAAAAAAAACAATACCGTAAGCTATTCAAACGGTACCTTAAAATTATCCAGCCATAGTTTCCAGCTTATAAAGCTTTTACTGGCTGAGTAAAAAGTATACAGTTGGTCAATGGTTTGTTGATAAACATATTTAATCACCTGGCGAAAAATAAACAATCAGCCTTGAAGCTAATAAAATGTGTAGGACTATCTCATATTTTTGCTTTGCAAACATTCACGTGCATGGTGTAATTTACAATGCAATCTGCAATCCATTTTAACAGTTGCTTTTTTCCTCACGCTTGCCGATACCTCTGGAGCGCCGACCGCAATCTCCGGGTTCTCTGTGAATGTTTATCCGCCCTAGGAGTATTCTCGTGCGGGCACAGAGTCACGGAGGCCTTGGTGGTACTTCCTCGGAGCGCTGAGTGGGCCAAATGTGTCAAAGCTCAATGTGTGAATGTCGAGTATCCTCCTCTGGCACTAAATAGAATGCACAACCACACAGACGTGCGTCAACTGTAGGTCATTTACAGTGACATCTTATACAGTAGATACAGTCTCTAGATTAAAATAATTAAAATGTAAGAGTGAACGTCTTTTGATGTGCAAACATGCTGACGCACCGGCATACATTACAGGTAAACATACAGGCATGTGATTGGTAACGCCGCTAGGGCGGTTGATCGGTTCATCTGTTTTGAACCTTTTGCGTTAGGCATTTTAAGCATGTTTATCGTAGCTAGATTAGTGATGATCTTACGTCCGTTTCGGAGCACCAAAGGGAAAATATCTAAATCGCCATGACCGCCCTACACGTAACGTTGTCACACGACATGTGTAAGTATCGGAAAAAATATACAGAGCTAAAACACTCGTCTGAATGTAGATTGTTTTAGTTTTTAACCCTCGTTTTAAAACTAAAACATATAATGTAGATTTAGTCTTAAGTGGCATCGAAATGAGGCACTGAAGTTTGCATTTTAATTCAGTTCGGTAGATACCGATCATATAGGAACCGGTGCCATATTGGCACTGGGTTTCGGTACCCAACCCTACTCAGAAGAGCTTACATTTGACTTTATCTTTGATGGCAGTCTCAGCATACGTTATGAGATTGATATACTGAGATGCCTAGCTTTTTAATGTAGTAGCTAGCTACATAAACAGTTACAATATATATAAATAATATATACAAATACATTTTTTGACAAAATAAAATGTTGCCCCGTGGTATCGAAAAGAGTATAGAGAACCATGGAATTTCACTGTTAATGATATCGACTACTAAATTTCTGGTATCGTGACATCTCTAGTAATATTGTAATATATAACTAATTACTCTCAAATGATTAGTAACCAAAATGTATTACATTTTGGAAGTAACTTGCCCAACACTATGCAACATTTACTTTTTTGTATTTCAAACATTGTTTTACATCTATATAGTGCATATGTCTGATTAGCTTAGCCAGGCTTGTAGTTTGGTTTTTGACATAACAGGAGACATGATTACAGTTTATAATCATGTTTGACCTTACAAAAAATATCTGTAATGAGGCTTGCTCAAACTTGTGACATGGTCATATTGGCTACTGTGCATATATAACACTTTTTTTTGTTGTTTTAATCCAAATATTGAATTTGCTACAGTTATTGGACTAATAGTGAGGCCTTAGTGACAATAGATATTTTGAATATTCTGTGCTTCTCAATGTGGGGATCGCAAGATGCTTTTTGAGGGACCATGTTTTAACCCCTTAAAATTCCTGTCAAATTTGCATAAAAACGCCTATGTTAGGGATAACAGATGTAAATTGAATGCTGTTCTTGAACCCTGTAGAGTATATGCTTGGTTTTGGTCTTCTCTGAAAGCTGTCACTCTGAGGTTTCTAACACCATAGTCCTAGTTCAAATGTTATAACAATACCACATAATAGGAATAGTGTACACATGTTTTTGTAAGGATATGTTTAGGCATTTTTCAAAAAAGGCCATTTGGAGACTCCAAAAGGCCACTTTGAGACTGCAAATGGCTACTTAGTAACTACTTGGCTACTTGATAAATAAAGGCTACTACTCTTGAATTTTGGTCTGCAATGAAAATGTGACACTTACAGGTAACACATATTCAGTATTGTACAGTAACTCAATTATAAACACACACATTTTATTTCATAATAAGGGAAAAATCACTAAACTGTATATGAAAGTCAAACAAGAGATATGGTCAAAAATCTATATGAAAGTAGCACAGCAAACTATTTGCAATAATTGTTTTTAGTGAGGTTGACACACAAACTTGACTGTCTCTACCTCTGCCTCTTTCCCTCCCCTGTCCTCTGGCCTTACTTGCAATGCTCAGGGGTGGAGGTGGATGGGCTTCCTCTCCTGCAACTCTCTGGAGTGTTGGGAATCCTCCTGCTTGAATAATAACCTGAATAAAAAAATATATTCAGTAATTTTCAAAACTTTGCTATTTTACAAACAACAACATAACAAATAAACATCTAACTTATGTTATACACACGCACGCACACACCAATCCTGCTGATCTGAAAACTAGAGACACACACAGTAAAACAAAGCGCTATTTTACCAACGCCTAAGTATGTTAGAATATAATATAAGTTCAAATATAATGAAATACTTACTGGATGAGAGTAGAGTATATAGCCTCCTTCCAAAAAATTGCATCTTCTGTCGAGTCATCCGTAGAAATAACAATTTCTCCAGATTGTTTTCGGAGTACCGGGTAGTCGCTTTCACGTCAAACAGGCTTCCACTACTTCTTGAAGAGTTTACTTGGTCTTCTTAGCCATCTTTGTCGCTGTTGTGACATCAAAACTAACTTTTACACACTAAACTAACTTTTACGCACGATACACAAAACCAGTTTCAACAACATATAAGCTTTGCGCAGAAAGATTTGGCCTAGTGACCATCCACTGCCTATATAAACTTATATATCGTTTTCAAGGCCATTTCATTGGCTACACCATGCACTTGTCATCAATACAGCTGGTTGCAACTTGCTCTGTCTATATACGAAAGAATAGAGGCTGGCACTTACTTACAATGATGGCTCTCATTGGCTATAGCAGTCTGAGAATCGACCATGGGTGATCGTAATGGGTCAATGAAGGTGTCAATCAACAGTAATGTGTGAGGCGACCATTTTGTGGAAAAAAAACTAATCTTGTTTACATGGAAACGACAGATACGAACGACATTACACAAAATATTAGGCACGTCTGCCGGCCAATATGAATGTTGCAACAGCAGATCGTGGGTATTTATTCACAAGTTATTTGTTTTGACCTAAAATATTACTGGATTGGATTGTATGGACCTTTTCGAACGTAACAAGACCATTTTATTTGGAATGTAATACATAAGGTTTTTACCAAGAGGCTTAGATGTGAGTTGTTTCAATTTTTATTGCAGGTGGTGGTCTGACATATCCGTTGAGTGTAGCTGATGTTACAATCGTATCTTTAATTATTTTATATCAATCAAATTGGAAGATTTATAGCTTTCTAACAGTATATAGCATGAAGAACAACTTTTAAGTTAAACATGTCAACAACTCAACTTCCCCAACCAAGATGGTGAACGACCCACGGGCGGGCCGTCGGAATTTTAAGGGGTTTAAAATATTGTTGTCCATGTATTTATTGTTCTATTCTTCTATTCTTCTATTGGTCAGTGTTTGTGATTGATGCAGCTAGGGCTGATATACATATCGTATGATGAAAAACATCTACCATTTGATATTATGCTATATCGTTGTGATGAAAATCACACTCATACTGCAATCATTTTTGTAATTTGCGCGGATTACGTTAATACATTGCTCTTGTTGACTTTTTACTGGCAAAACTTTGATTACACTTAACAGTAACGTAAGGATAGTTTTTGTCAACTTGACTACTCTTCAATGCTGTCTCTCTCCTAGAGCACCTTGTGTGTGTGCGTATGTATGTGGAGTGAGCGCTGCCTGCAGTAAAGCAGAGAGCAAAAAGAAGAAAGAAATCGATTATGTTGCAATTATGCTGCCAGCCTACAAATTGTATTTGCATAGTGCATTGGCGCTACTGCTGCAAAATAAACAAAATGCTATAGCTAGGTTACCTGACAAAACACATGGACATTATGTTCGGGACATACCGTAATTTCCCGACTATTAACCGGAGGTCAACATTTTATGTAATTTTTAGGAATAAATGTCTATTAACCACACCCGTGTATTAACCACAATTTATTCAATGTTACGTCATCGGGTTGGAGGCATTTATATGAGAAAAAAGTCGGACACAAACCACTTCAATATATCGGTATGCCCTAGCTAGGCTACGGAAATTATGGTAGGTTACTAATATTTTCTACTGTGTTATTAACAAGCCAAGTCCCCAACAAATAGCATGGCTGAAAAAATGGTTTATTAATATATATATATATATATATATCTGTGCTTGCAGGAGATAGGCTACGTGAACACGCTCAAGTTATGTGTATGTATTTTGTGCAGCTTCCTACTCAAAGTCTATACTACTGCCAGAGGGATTTACCTGGATTTCACTCAAAAAAGGCCAAATCATTTTTATTTTCTGTACTTCATTTATTTCCAAGTTCAGTTTGGGTTGCTAGCGGTGGCCAGGTAAGTGGCGTATCCATTAGTCTGTAGGTAAAAAAAGAAAAACACACACAATCTTGTTATTTTCAAGTTCAGATCAGTTTGCCACCGCCCCGGTAGGCTACCGTAGCGGTACCGGGCTTTAGTCAGTAGTCTACTGGCAGGTAAAAAGCAATGGCGCTGTCTTTAGAGAAGTAGGCTACATAATCTTGTGCAAACAACAAAAGCTCAAACTCAAACCTCATTCCTGTTTTGTAGGCTACAGGCTTCGAAACGCAACTCCAGAATGTATGTGGATCTCCAAGAGACGTGTTGCAGACTTATCTTTGCTCAACGTGCATTGCGCGGTCACTACTCAGCATCATGCTACAGAAAATTAAATATAATGGCATGGACAGCTTTCCATCCATCCATCCATCTTCATCTGCTTATCCAGAGTCAGGTCGCGGGGGCAGCAGCTCCAGCAGGGGACCCCAAACCTCCCTTTTTTATTTTTGATTGTTTATATAGGCCACCTATAAAAATTTTATTATCCTTAATTAGTTTTTCACCTTTTTTGTGCCCTAGATAATAATTAATCTACTGAACCCTGGAGAGAGGACACGTGGAAAGAAAAAAAAGAGCACTGTTATATTGTGCGCACAAAATAGGAATTTGTGGTCACGTTCACAAAATAGGATATTGTGCGCACAATATCTTATTTCGTTCGCAAGGAATATAGGATGATGCTCCCACCGTACAGTACACTAATGATCACACAACAACATTTGCACACTCACGCAAAAGATAATGAGCAAGGATGAACGTATTAGCGTTTATTTCAATACCGAGGTAAAGTTAGAAGGAAATTGGATTTTCAACAGATATTCACCTGCCGAGGTGTAGGCCGAAGTCGGACACTATGCAAATGTGAGGCACTGACGGGCAGGCAAAAGCGGAGCTTTACTCAGTTGCCAATATACTACTGTGGCTATTCAGGAACAAGTCACTGCTGAACATTTAATTTGTAATAACACTGTATCCGCATGATTAAGACAAATTAAACCAACGTTGTTTTACTAGTCTGAGGCTTATTCACGAGACACATCTATTGTTTTGTACGTTTTTAATGTTTTTAATTAATATGAAATCATAATTTCATGAAAATGAAAAAGTAATATTTTTTACTATATATGGATCAATAGCTAGAAGTAGTAATGGTCTAGAGACATGTAACATATCCTGCTCGTCTCAGTGCCCTTTTATAAGGCACACCTTTTCGAATGATTACATTTTTTTTCATTTTTTTTTCTGTCCACGTGTCCTCTCCAGGGTTCTGTATTAATCAATTTAATTTTTACCGGCAAAAAATGTGGTAATATAACCATAAAATGCAGTCCCTTTTGGGCACAGCAACGACCATCCCCGAGATACAATCAGATGTAATATATAAACTTTTGAGGTGGCGGTGTGGTGGATTGTCATCATATTTTTTAAAAATGTAATCACGTTTCACAAGCTTTTACTGTAGTCCACCAGACCATACCAGACAGAGAATGCGCAAAATAGACGAACATGTTAATTGGACATAGCCTAAAGTAGGTATTCTTTTTAAAAATGCACAAATTACATGCATATCATATTCACCACATGTTGTCTTATTTCATAAATAAAGGCTAGGCTAGTTTTATTTAGAGACTGTTAATACGTCTATCTTTTGGTTAATCTACATGGTTTGTTTATTGTTCTGTTCTCATGGTTACCTCAAAACCAGATGCATCGCTTCTGTGACTGCAGTATATTTGTCTTTCACATGTTACGCTAGCCTAATCAGGACAGCCTACCAGAATGGTAAAATGTTATATTAAATTCCCTACCTTTGTATTATGTTTATATGTCTGGCAAGTTCCTAGAATATCCAATCTTTCAGACGAGATATCTTAAAGAAACCACGCATGTTTCTCAACCCATGTCATTATGCACTCTATGGGTTATGGTCCTGTTAATAAGGCGATCATAAATTACAAAATGCTGTAGAGACTATATTGTTTATTTGAGATAAGTGTAACCGATTCAGAGTTTTGCTGTCATCTATGCTCCTCACTGTGGTTTAGAGAGGGCAGGGCTGCCCCTCTCTACTATACATGCAATGTGAACACAAGCCTTGGAGAGAGGGGGTGGGGGGTCGTTGGACGACCAGAAGCTTATTATTAATTACATTTACAAAATGTGCTATATCGTGATATGGATATAAAATGACCTGTATCGGGATAGGAAATTTTGGTCATATTGCACAGCCTTAGATTGTTGTGTTTTGCCTTTGTTTGCCTGCAGGAATGAGTGATGAGGAAGACCAGAAACCAGTGCGTCTTCCCTTGAAAGTGGCAGTGGAGCTGCAGCCTCGCAGTAACCATTCCTGGGCCCGGGTTCAGAGTCTGGCCCACAACCCTCGCCTCAGGTCAGCGTCGGTGATTGATTTGCAGCAATATGAACATTAGTGTTTTTCCATTTAGGTGACTGTCCTACCCACCTGTCAGGACGCCACAGTCAAATACATTTACATAACTTAATTTATCTCAGGTTTAGGGCGGGTTTCATATACATGGATTAAGCCTAATGTTTTTCCAATGGAGATCTTCCTTAAAATGTTATTTTAATCTTGGACTAGGCTTAATCCATATTTGTGAAATCTACCCAGTATGTTTGTATTTATAAAATGTGGTGTGAGCTATACATAATTGTCTTAAAGAGTATGTGATTCATTAATAATTAATGTTTATATAGAAGAATACGTATCTCAGTCCACA
Organism: Forbesichthys papilliferus; assembly: GCA_025399855.1. NCBI lineage: Eukaryota > Metazoa > Chordata > Actinopteri > Percopsiformes > Amblyopsidae > Forbesichthys > Forbesichthys papilliferus. Next base: position 9,922 of record JAODOY010032616.1, on the reverse strand, counting down.
ATTCTTGACGTTAATGGCACTGTGAACCAAATCATAAATAATGAATCGATTATTGTGGTGCACTTTACTGCAGTATGCTACAGCTGCTGTGTAGTTCAAATGTTAGCTCGGCTCTTAACATTAATTCACGGTCTGACATACACCCAGGATGATGGTGGAGCTGCACAGGAAGGTCTCCAGCCTCATCGAGTACCTGAAACACAAGTGGGATTTTCATGACCAGCGGATTGTATCCTTTAACACACCTTAGTCCTGGGTGGTAGTACTTAACACATGCACTGCATGCTAAATACAGTTACTATCACAGGGGAACCCTCAAAGCAATCAATACCCCAAATAAAATATAGTATAGCCTAATAAAGATTATATTTATATATATATATATATTACTGATCTGATTTGAAAACTAAACAATAAAGCAACAGAGCTACTGAAAGTGAGACCTTTTACTAAGCAGCAGACTGTTCTCTGACACAACGGTGAGCTACATTACATGAAGGCAAATTTGGTGAAACTTAACTAGTTGCTAGGCAGAATACTCTGAACAGCAGCTATGTTACCAATGTCTCAGCAACGCAGAGCATTCATTACACTTATTTAATACCTTCCAGGTTCCAAGTGAATATTTGACATAAAAGTTGTCATTAGCCAGTCACATTTTGATATGGTAGGTGGAACTTTCTGTAAGAATTTCAACATAATTCGACTAATAGAGAATGCCCTACCACGTGCCTCTTGTGTGTGCTTGTGACCTGCATGACTAATGTAGGTTTACTATATGGGTATCCTGCCAAACAAGTTAAGCTGAGAAGCAGAGGAAACTAGCAGATGAACTAGCTAACTAGCTAAAGGCCAGCATGCTACTATCTTTACAGTACGTGAAAATAAAAACATTTGGACACTGAAATGTGATCTATTGTAGTACAGTACCATGGGACACAAAGAGAAAATCATACGATTGATGTTCACATAATTTTCAGGGGAGCTATCGTTAAACCAAGACGAAAGCTGCAGCAAGTACTAATAATAAAGAGGCGACAATATTCAATATTCAGAGAGAGCGAGAGAGAGATATGCACTGTTTGTAAAAGAGAGAACACGGGATAGATGCGCTGTTTGTAAAAGAGAGAGAAAATAATAAAGAGCGAGAGAGAGATGCTGTTTTTAAGAAAGAGAGAGAGATGTTAAATTGTAGCATGTGAAGTTAGTATGTCTACCGGTAGCAGTTTAGTAATTTCTCTTTTGCTAGCTAATTCTCCAAAGATCGTCTCCCTTTTTTTTTGAAAATATCCACAAACACATTGGGACACGATTGTTCCTGGTTTCAATCACACAGGTCATTCAAAACTTCAAACTTTCTCCGGAGTCATGATTACATTTTTCGCTACCTTGAACATATAGGCAGCCTACTACGGTATTTTGGTTTTTCTCCTGTTTCTGACAATTTCTACTGTATTTCTGTCAAAGCCCATACGTCATTTCTTCCACATACCATTACTGGCTCTGCTTTTCATTGCTTTTGCTCATGTTTTGTCTCCCGGCAGATAATAGCGAGAATTGTAACTACGCCAACAGCCACTGACTGATTCTAACTGGTCATAACTTGGGATCAGCAGTTTTGCAGAGCCTTGTCGGTTCTGGCTTTTCTGGAACTGGCTCCAGTATTTATTAATGTTTTTAAAAACGTGGAACCAGTTCTACACTGGGCACCGGCATGGCACCAGGTGGTGGAAAACAGCCTCCTTTTCCATTGGCATGTCACGCCCACTTTAAATGAAGCATTCCATTTTTGCTTCCATAGAAATGCATTATAAGGCTCTTGTTATTATTCCAATATGGTTAAATTTTGTGAAATTAGTGATGCCCACCCAGCAGTGCATTTTACATGCCCAATAGTTACAGAACATAGAAAATTATGATATATTTAAAATTTAGGATGTTTATATTGTGTAATTATGTTTTTGGAGTTGGCATGCACAGTGTTAGTATATAAGATAAGATATAACCACTGGCAAGGACCTTTAATGAAAGCAGCTGTAAAACACCTGCACATCATATAGGGTAGCTGCATGCATGCGTCATGACATCTTCCGCGATGAGAGCAGTGCCAGCGAGTGAGATACGGGGTGAAAATATTCATCTTGTTTTCAACATTTCATTATAAGGGAAAAATGTGAACATCAAGAAGTATTTGTGGAAAGCATCGGGATGACTAAAGTTGACGGACCTCGTCAAACGAGTGTGGTTCCCATAGCAACATTAAACAAATTGATTGCGTACTCTTAGGCCTGTCACAATAACAGTTTTTTGTTGATCGATATATTGTCCCAGAAATAATCGCGATAATCAATATTATTGTCATTTTAAAAGCAGACAAGAAAAGACAAGGGTAGACTGGCTTACTAAATAATCCAGTGTAAAGGAGTCGACAAGGAAACCAGGGAGAGAAGTAGTTAAACTGAAACACGAACCTTTTAATATATAGTAACCTACTACTGTAGACTGACTTGTCTAATAGCCTGCATGACACAACTGTCGCGATATAGGCTGGTTGTGAATTACGTTCTGATAAGGAGCAGAAACTTAATGTTTTTTTTTTGTTTTGTTTTTTATGAAAGCAATGCAGTTGTGGGATATCGTTAAGTATGTGGGTAAAGTAGCGTGCCTTGTAAAGAAAAGAGAACCCAAAATGATCAACATTAAGAAAATGGTAAAATGTCAATTTATTATAATCACATTAGGTTTGCAGTGATACGTTTCCATGTTTTCTTATGTAAAGCGGTAGGAACTTGAACCGGTACAGAAGCATAATGAGGTGTGTTCAGAATTGTCTAACGTTCGTGGTGAACGTTTGCTTTGAACTTGAATTTTGAATGTTTTCTATACACATTCCAAAAATATTGAATTTAAACTGTCACAATTTCTCCAGTGTAAATGTGTGTTCGCTGAGAATTACTTCCTCAAACCATTTTCTTATGTTTGCGGCGGACTCGAAGCAAACAGAAAACTGTTCTACGATTCTGAACACACCTTACTTTCTCTCTTGTCATGCGACATTAATTATTCGTTGTGATTGGTTAAACCAGGTTCATTGTTTGGCTAAATAGGCTATTAACCATACCTTAAAGCGAATAAAACCTAATGCCATATTTTCACATTTATTCTTCTAAACTTAGTTGGCTGGAATTATGTAGTCATCTGGATAAACATTTACACCAGGCAGTCGCTGTCTGCTCTCTCTCTCTCTCTGTGTGGCGCTGCCTGCTGCAGCGCAGTCTGCGATCAGTCAGACAAGAGCTCAAGAGCAGCGCAATATGGCTTTACTGTCTTATGTCAGCAACACGCGTGTAAATACACTATTATCGCGGTCAAAATAATTATCGAGGTTCATTTTATATATCGCACAATAAGTCGATACAGTAATTATCGCGACAGGCCTACGCACTCTGCTGTCTTCTTTGAGATGTGGCAGACTAAAGAGAAGGATACGAAGTTGTTTCTGAATTTGCGGCGTTTTGAACACCTGTCAAGCTCTAATGCTTTCGACGAGGATACGGTTAAGCCTAAGGCTGCTCACAGTAGAGAGAACGCGGTTTTGGAGAACCAGACGTGTGCACTGATTACGCACGCACCGCTGTGTTCTTATTCAGGTGAGAGAGCGAGAGCAGGCGCAAACAAAAGAGAAAGCCGAGACATGGAACTGCTTTCACAAGCTTTACGCGTAACGTTTAATGAAGTGGCTTCACACAGCCAGAAAAAAAACATCACAACCAAGAGGCAAACAATAACTGACAAAAGACAATCCCCAAACTATACCCCTACACAGTTGTAAACGATAAACTATCAACACTAAAGGAAGCGGCTAGGGTGCGTTAAGGACCTGGGCAAACGGTGACCGGAGGCGGAAGCACACCGGCAAAAATGCACGGCTGGGAAGGTGCGCCGCCCGACGGCTCAGCCCTGGCCGTTTCAATAGCAGTTAATGCTTACACCTAGGCAACCGTTTTAAGATCAACGGTTTTGATTGCATACTTTACCTTGATGTGGTGACACTGAAGGCCCAGTGTCCAGGGTCACGGTTCGTTACTGGTTACTATATGTTAATGGTGTGTAGCATGCTAACGCCTGGTGTCCTGCAGAAAGAATATTGTGTGTCAGGGTTCAAAGCATTGAGGGACAGCTTATTGCACATTTAATATCCTTGGTTGTCTAGTACAGATGCTGATATCGTTATTTTAAACTTTCCTCTAAATAGAAATGGCCCACAGCATTTATATGTAATGGCTCCTTCAATCAAAGCTCTAGCTGAAGAGCCTCCAGGAGAGGGAGACTCTGCAGGGCGGCCAGGCCAGCCTGACCTCTCCCACCAAAGACCAGCAGGAGGAGCTGTTCCTCTACCCTGCAGAGAGCAGCACCTTTACCACTCTGCCTGGCGTGGCCCGTGTGGTGCACTCAAAGGCTTCCTGCACGGTGCACTGGCAGGAGACCGGTAAGAACCGGCCGGGATCCAAGGAGCTTCCCGCTGCCCAGATCCTGGGCATACACACAGCTCCATCCGTCCGGAGCAGTGCCAAATCTGGGCGTGGCAGTGCTCCGGCAGCTGTGTCTGCTGAAAATCGACGGGCTGACATCCTTGCTGCTGAACCCGAGGTTCTGGTGGTGGAAGGCCGGGGGCTGCAGCAGCAGGAGGAAGGCAGGCCATGTGCTGTGGAGGAGGCCAGCGCAGGGTTGCTGAGAGGAGGCATCAAGGAGCAAGTGTGTGGCTCCTCAGAGAAGAGCAGTAGCACCTCCTTCCTCGTAGCTAACCAGGCGGGGAGCAGCTTAGAGGAGCTCACCCCCGCCCCAGCCCCCGTGGTGATGGTCAAGGAACGGACGGCTGAGCAGATCAGGGAGGACGGCTGGAGCGCCCGCGGTGCCAACAGCGTCACCTTGGCCGAGCTCTACCTGATGCTGGGAAAGCCCAGCAAGCTCCAGCTGGAGTACGATTGGCAGCCCACCATCACTCCACGCAGGTCCTGCCAGGAGGAGGGGCGAGCCCCGGTCCAGCCTCTGAACACACACCGTGTTTTGCGTTGCCTGCTCAGGCTGGTAACCACAGAAGTCAACCCCAAACCTCTGGTAGGAACACCAGTACAATAATAACGAGGCTGTGGGAACTATAAGCTGATTTTTTTAGCCGCTACTGTGGAGTAGTACTGGGCTGTAATTTTCTGTACGTTATGAAGTTTTCAAATTTCGCTTTATTGTAGCATTTCTTTATTTTTTTTACTTTGTTTTAACCAGGAAGGCACATCGATATTAAAAGTCTCTTTTCCAACGTACAAAAAATTGCACAATGCAATACAAACAATTCTGGTAACTTAAGTTAAAACAACATAAATAAAGAGTAACATAGCTAAAACGCTTCACAAACAATTTGCAAGTCTATTAATTGTACATTTACAAAATTACATTGCTGAACTGCATACCGGCTAATTGGTACAGCTCGATAATTAGTCAGGCAGGTAGCATAACAGTTAGCTGGGAGAGGCTCCGTCACTAGATTAGTGGAGAATGGGGGGGGGAAAGGTGAGACTGGAAAATTTGTGTGGTGTACCAATGTTTGTGTTGCTGGTGTAATTTAGGCCAATTTATTACTCAGAAAGCATTCTGGATTCTTATTTATTTATTGTCATTTACTCTATGGTTGGAATACAGTAGCATACTATTAAAATGAAGAGGTATTTACTTGAGTCACTGCTAGGGATGCAGCGACTAACAGGTTTCACTATTAACCGGGATTAAAAATGTCAATGTTTTATAACCGTAACGGCTCAGATACACAGAGTGTTTTCTTTCCTCACTCTTAAAATAGGGACATTTTGGTTGCACAATGAGGACAATCAAACAACATTGCCAGGTGCAATCTGCAGATTGCAGATGGAACAAATACAAAGTTACTCGAAAATAGCCTGTCCCCATTAACCTTTTCCCCCACAGGTTAGTAGAATTGTTTTCTCCAGAGGAAAAGCTCAATGAAATAGCAGTGAGTTAAGAGTTGGGCCATTGGCAGTAAATCAGGGGAGAGGACATTACATCACTCTCCAAAACGACATTACTGGTTTTGTGAAATTCATGCATAATAATCGTAAAACCGTGATTATTCCTCAGACTATAGTCGTACCATCAAAATTTTGAATAGTTTTATCCCTAGTCACTGCACTACATGAAAAAACAGATTTTCGGCCCTAAGAAAAATGTGAAATCCGCATTCATGACGAACACAGTATAATTCACCTATAGATGCAAGGACATGGTCTCACTACAGACACATAAATGCTGTGATACCACCCAGCTGCACTACTGCAGAGCTTTAGCTTTAAAGCTCCTTTAGGTGAAGCTGTTCAGTTGGCCTCGGGTGGGTAGTCTTACTCCTGGTGCAGGTCTGGACATAGTACGGGATGGTATGGTCCTGCTTTTTAGTGTTTGAGGCACTAAAAAGCAGAACCCCACATCTCAGGGTTTCTTCTCTTCTATAGGCTCCAGAGCTGTGCTCCACTGCCACATCCACCCTCAAGATGCACCAGGAGGAGCAGTCCCAGACCCTCACTCCTCCTGGGAAGGCTCCCGTCGTCGGAGTCCGCAGCCCCAGCTGTGGCCGGCAGCAGGTTTTAATCCGAGGTGGCAAGCTGCTAGGTTATTTTTGCTGGCACACTGCATTGTGTATAGCATCTGCTAAATTCCCTTTCCTAAGGTCAGATGATTGCTTTTTGGAAATAACTGCCGGTGCTCTCTAGGCGGCCGAGCCCTGCCTCGCTCCCTGCTGGGTTCCACAGCGGGCAGCGACTCAGAGGGAGGGGTGTTTGCCATACCAACCACACTGCCCCCCAACAGCTCCCGACACTCTAGGATGTTCTCCCCTAACAAAGAGGCTGAGCTGGCGTTCAGACAGCAGCTGGACTCAATCAGTGTAAGAGCCTTTGCAAGCATGCATACACAGACATAAAGTATAGACAGATCATATATTAGCAAACAAAAGCAGATATTGCAGGGCGGCACGACATTGCCCGGGTCAAATTTACAACTTTGATCGGTCAATGAGTGGATGAAGTGTTAACCTTCATGGTCACAAAAAGAAGAGAAAGAAAAAACACCCTGAGAGTAAATTATGGGAATAGCAATCGGGTAAACGTGTGTTCTCTAAGTTAAATGTTAGCAGATCAAAGTAGCCTATCCTAGGCTGAGATGATGTCCTACTGTAGGCTACTGCTTAACAGTGCACCTGGCTGAAATAGCCTTAATTTTGCTGTCCCATAGTAGGCTAACTTAGTAAGTAGGCTACGGGTAATTTTCGTAATCACCCTACTAGTCTAATATAATGCGTAACATTACTTAATACTAATACTTTTACTTAATACTTTTCACATGCTTGGAATGACATGAGATTTAATAAATTAAGGTGGTAGCCAGTGGTCCATGTTAGCGACCATGGTCACTGGACAGGCTAATTAATTTGCTACAACCCTTGCTTATGTCATGTTAATGTTAATATTCACTTATCTTAAGATTCTATACAAACATATTAAATTACTATTGTTTCTGTTCTGTAAGTCTATTTATTATTTGTCTTAAAACAGGTAGGGTTGTAGTGGAACATATGGGGGTTTCAGGTATGACTGCATGGCAATGGAAAAATGGTTTACATGTCTCACGGGTCAGGTAGAAGACCCCATAACACATTTTTGCTCAGGAAGGTCAGGACCTTCTTAAGACTTAAGACTTAAGACTTAAGACTCATGATAAATATAAAGAATAAAGAATCTGATGTCTCTGTCAATTCACAGGCTCCCCTGCCTTGATACAGTGTTATAGGCAGTGTTGGACAACTTCCAACATGTAATACATTATAGATTAATAGTTACTGTAATTTAAGTAATAACACACCCGAGGTTAGACTGAATATACTCACGGCTGTGACTCTGTTGTAGGTACGAAGCCGCAGTCCGAAGCAGGGTCATGTCGAGAGCTGACTGAGGCTCTATGCATGAAAGAACCCTGACAAACAGTGCTAAAAGAAAAATATATTTTAATAAGGTTTGATACTTCAAGCTCCTTTAGACCTGCAGGACACAGCGAACATACAATTCCTAGCGACCTATAAATTGCTTACTTTTTCTATCGACACTTCTACAGCCAGTACCGGATAAGTTGACCCCTCCATGAATGATGAAACTACGTGATATTACTGCTAAAAAGTTCAAATGGGCTCGCTATTGTCGTGAATGTGTGTTGTGACGTTGTAGACGCAGGGGCCTCATTTATATACGTTGCGTACGCACAAAAGAATGCGTACGCCAGTTTCCATGCAATGTTTGGGATTTATAAAAAACAAACTTGACGTGAGTCCTCCATGCACACCGTGACCAATGGGGAAACTGCGACTCCAATGACAAAAGGATGACATCTGAGAAATGCTTTGAAATTAATAACATTTAAAAAAATAGGCCTACATTGAAATCTCTAACATAAGCAACAGCAGCGACGTCGCCCGACCTAAAATATGATTTTTAAATATATCTAGGCCTATCATTAGAAACAACAAGCAGGCATGAAGTATAATCATTAAGGCAGCCAATGGTGAGCTGTGTAAAACAATAATATTTATTTATATTCATACCAGAAAATGTTTAAGGTGTTTTCTTTTGAGATCGCTGAATATTAGGCCTACTGAGCAAATGAAACGCTCTAGAAAAAGAATCTCAGTCTCTCAAAAGGACTGTATTGACAGCTCTATATCCCGCCCCCTTTCCCAGAAACCATTGCTTTGTGTGTGTTGTTTCGTGCTGAAATGTTAAGAGTTGTATATTTGTATTTTAACTTTGTTTTTGGCCTTATTAGTTAGTTGAGGAACAGTAACTATAATATCGATTATATAACAATTGTTGACATGACAGAAAGTTCCATAATTATGTAACAAATTGATTTTATTACTGTACACGCTATTGAGTACAAGAGTATTATTTGTACGGATGTTTTTCCTACATACTTATCACTATGTTCTTTCTACATATCCATCTTTTTGTTGGCGTCGCCGGTATGGGAAGACAATTATTGAAGTCATATTAGATCAGTGTCTCACAACCTTGTCTACAGGTTCATAATGTCTATAATGATTTCCCCTCCTGACAAATCATTATTGCTGTCTGACTGTGCTTATTGGCATTTGTAATGCCCACAATGTTTTCGTCTATCAACCTCTTCTACAGAGAACTTCAATTTCACGCTTGGGTGGAATAACTTTTTTTGGGGGTCTGTGTTTGGATTTGCCTTCATTAACGTCATCAATGAATATAATTCACTTTCGGTGTTTGTGTTTCGTTCATACGCAACACGGGAATTCTACGCACATTTTTATAAATAAGGTCCCAGATCTGAACTGATGACATGACATTTTTTTAATTGTTTTTTTGTAACTAAATGTTTCGCGGTGTTGGTAAAAAAAACTAAAAAAAACACCCCTTAATGTCAGGTTAAAATGTGTTGTAACCGGCATTACTGAGAATGTAACAGGTATACTATTACCAAAATTTTATTTGTAATGCGTTTAGGGCTGAAAGATTTATGGACAAACTCTGTTATAAAAAATTGTCGAAGCAAATTACTTACATAAAAGCATCATTTAATTTATAGTAACTGTGCAATGTGTTTCTGTGTAGGCCTACTGAAGCACGCGCGCATTCCATGCCGTTAACTAGCAGTGTCGACAGAATAACGATTGCTTGTTAACTGTACGATGAGGTAGCCTACTGATTATTCTACACCGCATACATAATTGTGCAAATTGAAATGAAGTGTCATAAGCATTAATTACACTGCTCAAAAAAATAAAGGGAACACTTAAACAACACAATGTAACTCCAAGTCAATCACACTTCTGTGAAAT
>JAODOY010032615.1:0-45718 GCA_025399855.1 Forbesichthys papilliferus | reverse complement strand
TGGGGTGGGGGGGGAGTTGGCAGGTGTGGACAGGATGAAAAGGGAGCTGACGTTGACATTGGGAAGGTCTGTTACAGAGATAAAAGGGCTCACACTGTCCTCTCTCTCTCTCTCTCACTCCCTCTCTCTCTCTCCTTCCCTCTCTCTCTCCCTCTCTCTCTCTCTTTCTCTCTCTCTCCTTCCCCCTCTCTCTCTCTCCTTCCCTCTCTCTCTCTCTCTCTCTCTCTCACTCCCTCTCTCTCTCTCCTTCCCTCTCTCACTCTCTCTCTCTCTCACTCCCCCTCCCTCTCTCTCTCATCCTGCCCACTCACCCTCTAAGAGCTAATTTGCAGCTGTCTCCCACTATGCATTCAGGCGGGGGGTACATCCACATCAGCTTCTCTGTGTCTCCGGGGGTCTTGGACATTAGTGCATTATCACTGACAAGTAAATGACCAACATCCTGTGACGTGTGTCTGTGACAGTTAATATGCACCCGCACAAAACAAACATCAAAATGTTTATTAGATATGATTTTTAAAAAATTAGTGCACATTCAAAAACACATTTCTTTTTTTGGGGAATCCTAGGCTAATATCATCAGCATCAGTAGTGAATTATCTGTATTGAAATACATTGCGCGTAATGATATCAGGCAGAACATCACACATGCACTTTGAACACCAACTACTCTCTTTCTTTCTTGACACGGACTGCCCTCTTTGCCTGTGAACAGCAGTGTGTGTCGGTTTCACTATTGCCTGCGTTATACCTCTGTGTGTCAAACAGCTGGATGTCCTTGGTCCTCGACCCCTTCCTCAGTCACCTGGTAAAGCAATGTGTCCACATGGCGACCGTCCCTTGCTCGGTAGCTCTCAGCATACATACCCCAACCTCCGGCTCTGTCACACATCTGCCTAGCTAGTGATGTCTGTGTGCACAATGGAGGCCACATATTGTGTTGCCTTGCCTTTGAACTGGTCCAGCCAGAGTTGAAGTGGCGGGCCTTGTTGAATGCTGTGGAGTGAAATGGTCTTTGTCCCATGACGTGACATGGTGCTCACTTTAACCTACTTTCTTTGTGCTGGAAATGAAACAGACCTCTACCCAAGACCATCTGAAACAGTCAGGCTATATTAGAGGCATCTCTCTCTCTCTCTCTCTCTCTCTCTCTCTCTCTCTCTCTTTCTGTGTGTGTCTCTCTCTCTATGTCTTTATGTCTGTGTCTAAGATATTGAGCCAATTTGTATTCTTTTTTTAATGCTTCGGTAGCATTTGAGTTTGTTTATCTGTTTGATTTTGACAAGCCAATTATAGTATTCATATTGAGTTGATTTTAGAATTTGTTTTGAGTTTTATACATTTGTTTTCTGTATTATAATTGAGTTTATGTTTTTGAGTCATGTGGTACAAAGGTTGTGTATTAGTGATGTTATGTGGTAATAGTCAGGGTCCATGTCTGTTAGGTGAAACCAGAATTTTGCTACTCTCTTCTGAATTGTTTTTAAAATATGCCAGGTTTGGGCTGTTCCTGTGCACACCAAGTATATGTTTGCAGAATTCTAGGTGAAGGGTTTCTGTTGAACTTTTGTCCCAAGAGTCATAATCAAATTTAAATCTCCCTACCAAACAGCTTTATGGTTGACTCGAATATTTGTATCCATAGTTTCATAGGGGTGTTAAACTGTCTTAGTGCTTTCTAATCATGTATTATGCACGTTTTGCTTTTTCTGTTAGTATTTTTGATGCTAATTGAGAAGTTCCTGAACATGTTATTGTTAAACCTATGTAATTATAGTATATTTCATGTTTAATAGTATTAATAGTAATTAAGTATAAATTTGTATTTGTTTTCCTGTGACCATGTTTTTTTTTTTGGAATATCATAATTGTATTTTTTTCTGTATTAACTGGTAATAACCATGTTTGACTAAATTCCTCTAATATATTTAGATTCTGTTGTAGTCCTTCTTCAGAGGGTGACAATAATAATAAATCATTTCAGGGCCGGCCTCAGCTCTTTAGGGGCCCTAGGCGAGAAAAACATAAAACGTAGTGTACAAAAATGTACAACTTTATGCCTACATTTGACATAAAAAAATGTAAATGATTGCGCTGTACATATTATTTTCAAAGCAATAAATATAGTCTATAATTTAAAAGAAACTGGATTTGGCAGTTGAAGCCGACTCTTAAGATCTTATTCTTGAATTCTCGACAACAGGATCGGGATCACCCATAGCTTAAATATGAAATCTTCAGTCACACAGGTGGCCATTTATTTGGATCAAGTAACTGAATATTATTGTTTAGAACTGTTTTGGTCTTCATTAGCAATGTATTATGTAGGCCTTCAGCTAAAGTGATTCTGTGTTCCACTGTAATGATTATTTGGCTCAGGAACAAAAGGATCTAGAAGACAATGTTGATTTAGCCCAACAAGAGTGTCTCTCCCCAACATTACAATGAACAATTGGAGAGGGTGGATGTCTTCCACACCTGCAGTGTATTCAGCAGAGGGTACATGTTGTGTCCCTTTGTTGGCTCCTCTGAATATCTGAGGCTTCCATATCTATGTTATGTATATTTTAAACCTCTTAGATCATCTCTATTTGCACTTTGCAGATGTTTAGGCTTTTTGCAGTTATTGAGGGTTGTATGATATTAGGTAATGTGTGCTAATGGCATAGCCTACTTCTGCTGTCATTCTAACAGAATGCTGTTTACCTATGATAACTGGTGTATGACCTATTGAATATTGAGTTTGAAGTCTTGAAGAGCTCTGGCATGCCTAGAATTATCAATAATCATTATCTGTCAACTGGCATCATGTCCACAATGCTACTGTCAGTCAGCTCTGCATATAGGCCTTAACACAGGATACAGTCTGCTAAATAGCAACATATAGGCTACAGCTAGACTCATAACATCTATTTACACAAATTAACCAGCTGCTACAGTATAAATCATAAATACCATCTCTCCTTTATTTATCGACTGGCCAGTTGAATCTGGCCCGAGTGTGTGTGCAAGGATTAGGAGCGCTCGCGCTACTTTACCGCTACCGCCGATTATGCAGAAGGAAGCATGCACCACAAATGATCAAACAGATTTGTTTTAAATGACTATGGAATTGATATATTGTGGGATCCTTTTGATATTCTGATGCCCCACCTTTTTTGTCTGTAGCACGAGCCGGCCCTGTAAATAACCCTTAGTTCAATTTAAGATAGGCTCTAGACTATATAAGATAAAGATAACGTTGAAAAATGTATAGGCTATATATTTTGCACTACATGTAATCTAAATAATCTTATGAATTTAAAATGCAATCTTTATTTACAGCGCCTCAATTTATCTGCCACGGAACTGCAGACATTCAGGTCAGCAGATCAATTTTAAGGTGGAACGCAAAACTGGAAACTATAGCTAAAAAATTATAGCTAAAATATAGATTATGCTCGGAAAAAGAACAGATTGTAAAAAACTGGTAACTGACAGTCGGAGTGCACTTACATGCCGAGTGAAGAAATGGTCCACTTCTAGCTGCACCTTGCGTTGACACTCTGGGTGGAGGGCTAACAGGTAGCAGGTGAAGCCCAATGTGTTGCTGCTGGTTTCGTAGCCCGCCAAGAGGAAGATGAAGGCCTGGCCCACAATCTCGTCATCGCTCATCATCCTCTTTTGCTGACGTGTGCTGGGCGGGTCGCCATGGTGACGCTGGCCGTCGCCGGGCTCCAGTGGCGTGGCCTGGTGTGGGTGTGCCAGCTCATCTGCGTGGCCGACCACGTCAAATTGCTCTAGAGGAACACACTCCTTGTTGCTCCGCACGTCCAGCATCAGCTGCAGGAAGTCCCGCCTCCTCTAGAATAAAACACATTCAGATGGTCAGTCGAAATATTACACAATTATATTCAGATTTATTGATACAGTTATCCATGTTTAATTATACACATCATTATTTAGGTTAATGCCTTAGTTTGTACATGTACTTAGTGTATGTTAGCATTACATGATCATACTCTTATTTTGTAGGCCACTAACCTACCTTAGTTAGGTGCTTTTCAGTATAGTTAGGCAGAACACAGTTTGTTAATTGATTTTGTTAGTTTTATACCGATGTAAATGTTTTGCCTGTGAATGATCATAGACCATCATGAATAACCCTTGGACAAATCTGCAACCAACCATTAAAACAGGGTAAATAACACCTTCTGTTTCTTGGCCATGATGGGAATCCTGCTGGTCGTCTATAGCGGGTAAGTGGAAGGGAATTTAAAATGATTAGAAGTTAACTGCAGTATATCCACATTCACGCTTACTTCTGTTTTTGCCACCTGGCAGCCTCTTGGTTATATTTGGCACAACTAATTTTATTTTACAGCCAATTTTCTAAAAATATTTCTGTCGTTTGTGGATTTTAGAAAGATATTAACGGATTTATGATTTTGTGCACACACATACAATGCAAACACGCACACACCTGTGCAGGAGGCTGCTCCTCTCTCTGCTTGATAATCTTCTTGATGCAACTGATGAAGAACTCGTTCATCCCATCTATTCTTTTGTTGGGGATGAGACCCACCAAAGGAGCCATGATGAAAGGAAAAGCCACTACAGGGACACAGACACATTTTATTGGTGTGCTACAACCACAGCTAGATTAAAGGAATACTTCACCTAAAACAATAATAATAGCAGAAACTTGTATTTGTTTGATCCGATGCCAAGCTACAGTGCAGCAACATTGCAGCCTGTGAAGAGTGAGTAACTGATACACTTATTACGTTTGGGTTAGAATCCCTTTAATATTATTAATATAATTGAACTCACAACTTCCCATTTTGAGAACATCTGCTGTAAACAACATTTGAGTCCAAATAGGTATAACTCACTGAATAAAAGCATGATTGGCCTAAAGAATGTAAAAGCAAAGAATTTCTGGGCGTTGAGGACAAATGGGTCATCTGGAACGTTCTGAGAGTCCACATGGGTGCCAAAAGCTACACTGGCAATGACGTCCATAGTGAAACACCCAAAACACCTGCAGATCACAACACAAGACAACAGGTATTATTAACGCTACTACTAACTACTGTACACTTGTTTTAGAGTGGACCTGCATTTGTTTCATTGTCATTTGTTTAGGAGTTTCATATTATGTCAGCAAGTGTTTTAATTGCTGTGCTTGCAGATTAAAAAAAGATGTAAGTGCACTGAACATTAAACATTTAATCTAAAGTTGAATCCTTAAATTGCTTAATTCAATCTTTTTCATCTCTCAACATTAGTATATAAGCATGAATAGAGCAGAACAGCAAATATATTCTATAGAAATTATAACGTCAAAGTATACATGTAAACTGTATA
This sequence comes from Forbesichthys papilliferus, assembly GCA_025399855.1. NCBI lineage: Eukaryota > Metazoa > Chordata > Actinopteri > Percopsiformes > Amblyopsidae > Forbesichthys > Forbesichthys papilliferus. The sequence goes on along the minus strand of JAODOY010032615.1, from coordinate 40,369 downwards.
TACTGTACACTGTAATATATTTGTATTTACTATTATGCCGTAAGAATGAATGTATACCAAATGCTACCAGCAGAGTTATTTTCAGTATGCAAGTTTACAAGTGATTGAAATTACTTGTGGATGTCAAACGCCTCTCCAGATTCTGCATAGTTATCAAGTTTGTTCATCAGACCTTCAGTAGCCGTGTTGATGAGGGGAACCATCTACAATAAACAAACAGTTCTATTAATACACTTTATTCAGCCATTCTCAAGAACACTTGCTAACTTCAAGCTCAAATCAAAAAACACTCAACAAACACATCAAAAGCTCCAAACTGGCGATTGAAAACATTGAAACACATTGAGAAGCCTAGGACATTGTTGTTGTGAGTGGTGCCATTTTGTTTATGTATTTACAGAGCAAGGGCAAAAACAATTGAAAATAGATTGCACCATTTTCTGATTTTTCCCAATTTGTTTTAATAGGTTAAAAAACTTCTCAATAGGTTGAAAAATATGTTGATTTTTATTGACAGTATGTGTTACTATTTTGTTAGTAATTCTTGTAAATCAAGCCAATTAGCAGAATATTATCTGTTACATTTAAAGTCCAAGTCAAAGAGTAGTAAAGGGTATTAAAGGGAAATGAAAGACAATGGTTACATTTAAAGATAAAACTGGATGTGTACGTTAATGTCAAGCATGAGCTTGCTTCATCTTCACCAGCACCTGTCTCAGGCAAGACACAACAAACTCGCCAAATCAGCCAAATCAATTAAAATCCCATTAAAGTCAGCACCATTACTGAGGTTATTACTGCGTGGGAACGATGGCTGATTATGATGGATCAAACGAGATCTAATTAATTAATTTATTCATTAACAGGCAGCTCTAATGCAAGTATGCTAGATGCAACATAATGAACCTGGAAAATTACTATCAGGGCCAAACATCAAGCATCCGTTCTCAAAAAACACACAAAAAAAACATCAAAACTTCACATAGATTGACTAATACGAATAGGAAGCATGAATGCAAGATCAAAGGCCTCAGGCTTTGCTCTGGATTCGCCACAAACACTGCATTTGTCAGCCCGGTTGTAGGGAACGGTGGAAATAGACAAGAGCAACAGGGGGTTCAAAATAACAGCCAATCAAAGATGGGAATGCGATGTGCGATGCGAAAAAGGGGGTGATTTTACAGTACGTTTCTTTTCTCCATCTTCCACCAGAGGAGCTGTGGTGGGCCAGCGCTAGGCTAGTGATGGTAATATTGATCCCATCTCAGACCAGGGAAATTACAGAAACACTATGTGGTGAAGCACTAGAGGCAGGGAGGTGTGACGGAGCAAAGACAGATGATAGAAAAGCTATCCCTTTGTTATCTAGCCCTCTCAATGTGTGTGTGTGTGTGTGTGTGTGTGTGTGTGTGAGCAATGCAGCTTCATAATGTGATAACAAGGTTTATTCATGTTTACATTTACTGGCTCCATTACACTACCATGCTCCTGGATAGACGATGGACTTTATTCTACTCTGGTGTCTTCTTGAAGGACTGCTGTACACTGTCGTGAAACAGAAGGATGAAACGTTTTTTCAGCTCTCTATTCATGCCAGCAATAAGAAGGATATATTAAAAAAAGGTATTGGAAAGATAAGATCTTTAGACTGAGATAAGATGCTGATTTTAGTTCAGAGATACATTGGCTACAGTAATAGGGAGCATTCCACATCTGCTGGAAGACTTCCACTGCCAGGCAGACTGGACTACAGTAACAGTGGGCAACTTGGGGAAGTTTGGAAAGAATGAGCAAAAGTCAGATTTACAGGTACACTGTACCTGTGCCTATTGCCAACTGAATATGTCTACCATGGTGCACATCTGCAGGACAGTGATAGGTAACCATCCAATCCTGTATTTCCTCTTGAAACAGGGAGTCAAGGCCAGGTATATGTCTACAATAGCTAGCAGTGCTACACAAACATATTTCCAACAATGCAATTTAAATATAGATTAGTGAATGCCTCTCAGTAATGAGTAAGCCCAATACATTGTATAATATTACACACTATCTTATAAGGACCTATAAATACCTAGCGATTGTAATGGGGTGGAACTGGCCACCCCTGGCCCCCACTTAGCTACAACCCTGCATTTACCTAACTGAATGTATTGATAAAGCTACAAGCAAGTAAGATACTCAGCTATATGTATTCCCCTATATTTAACCCTGAAAGTGTAACTATTATGGAACTGTGGATTAACTCCAGGGGCCCTGACACACTTGCTGGGGGCGGAGTCTGCAGTAACTGTATTCCTTCAGACCCATTGCTTTTTATGAGTGTCAGCCTTAGTATGCCTTCCAATCCCTTATCATAGAAGCATTTGGATACATTGGATATTTTTATAAAGAAGTAAAGAACATGTCTATTTACACAGGTTAACTCTTAAATAGTCGTATCATTGTTTAATATTTTAATTTGTGGTGTTGGTTCTCATGGTTGGTGAAGAGATTTTATCTCCACACTGGCCTGGGAACGCCTCGGGATCCCTCAGTCAGAGCTGGCTAATGTGGCTCGGGAAAGGGAGGTTTGGGGTCTCCTGCTGGTTATTGCCCATCATGTTGATGTTTTAATGTAAAGAAAGCGCTTTGTGATTTTATATCTGTGAAAAGCACTATATAAATAAACTTACTAAGTGTAGATCTTAAACAAGAAACCCACAAAAGAGATTGACTCCATAAATTGCAGGGCAACAAGCTAACATTTGAGTCAAATGTTTGTTTGGCAAAACATATAAAGATTTGTATGGGCTCATAAAAGATGCATTTCATAACAGCACAAGATTACTGCCACTGAATTCAGTCTCCCATGCTAAATCTTGGATTAGTGTTCATTATTATGAGTCTGTGTGTGTGTGTGATTCAGTATCTACACAAGCTCACAGTATGACGTCACATAACAGTTATTAATGTTCCAATTAAAAGTATGGGGGCCACATTGTAACACAACTGTTCACAAAAACCACACACACACTCATCTTTCTACGAGAATACAACATGTTCATACATTCCACTCCCTCACAAAAGAAAATGGAGTGACTCATTGCAGTCAGTCTGGTCTCTATATGAGAGGCACTTATGCAGGACATAAAGTGGTGTGAATATGGTAAACATCTGAAAGAGCTAATTTCAGCCCTCAAGATACACACACACACACACACACGTATGCTCAACGAACACATACAACACTGTTCTGAATGCAGTGGGGTTGGAATGAACAGTCAGTAAACATCCAGTGAATCCAGCTCGGTCTATTATTACCTCCTACAGGACAGCAGGGGGCAGTAGAGCTGAGAGCTCAACACCTGCATCTCCTTCATGGGCGAGCACCGGTAGGGCGTTGGGACAAGTACAGTAGCAGTGTATGAGGAAGGTGATAAGCTAAGGGGTTGGAGGAAGTCTCTCTCTCTCTCTCTCTCTCTCTCTCTCTCTCTCTCTCTCGATAATATATATATATATATATATATATATAAATATATATATATATATATAAGGGCTGGGAGCTTTAACACGTTAAACTCATTAAAAAATATTAACGGAATTGACGCAACACTATCTCCTTTAAAATTATTTCCTGTTTTGCGACCTTTGAGCCTGCTGACTGGGCCAATTAAAACAAGCAAAGATACTGGAATAATAACATGATGAAGAATGACAAAGGTGGAGTTTTAGATTTCAATAATTATTATAATTTAATTAAAAAACAATTGAAGCATTTAGACTTTAGTAGCTACCATACAAAAGCAAAAACACCCAGGCTATTATTGACATGACTCAAGGTTACAGGATAGAATGCAATTTTCTTCGTGCACACTAGGGATGTGCATGATTAGTTGGTTAAACGTTGCCAGCCTCACTAGTCGACACCAGAAATACTAGTATACTTATATACTATACTTATTTTTTTTATTTTTGAAAGCAGTAGGTACTTTTTCTTGTTCACTGGGTCAGAGTCAGTCTCTCCCTGTCTGCACTTAAAACGCTGTTGATGCTGTAAGTTCAGACACGCTGAATTCAACGCTGTCAGAGTGGCAAAACTGTGGGGACAGACACGGCTCACAGTGGAGAAATGAACAGATTTGTCATTAACCCCGCTCCCACAACTTTACTCGGAGTTAACTTTTGAAGCGCAGCTAGAAAACAGATACTCACCTCTTCCTTGATGGACACAGCAGGTACCAGTAGGGATGTTCCTAACGACTAATTTACTTTAAATTTGAACTTAGACTAGTCGACTAGTCTACAAGTAAGAAAACACTCATAAAAGCCTATCTAAAATAATTATTATTTATTTGTATTATCATTTTCGTAAAATGACAAAAGCAGAGTGCTAACTGTGAACTACCGCTCCGTTATTCACGAGCAGCGGGCCAAATCTCAGTTTCTATTGATTTTGCAAACTGTATTGTTTCGTAATAGTTTTATTGGTTGTCTGATAAATAAGCGTTGAGAATGAGAAATGTTTTGAACCATATGCTCGAACCAGAAACTTTCCATCTCACTGTTATTTCCCCAGTATACACCCCTCACATAGAAGTCCATTCAACTCTATAAGTGTCACATCCAAGGATGCTCGTATGGAGCTACAGCTGTGCCACTTCATCCAGTGTACGTTTGCTGACTGCAACATCAGACAGACAAAAGCTCTTTCTTCCAATGTTACGCATTGTGTGTGGCCAGCTGACCCTGTGAGAATCTACTGTTATATCTTATGAATGATGTAGATTTCGATGACACACTTGTGTACCGTCGCCTAGCAACATAGAATGTGTAAAAGGTGGTTGCGCAAAAATAAGAAACTTGGCGAAAATATATGAATTTTTGATAACAGGTACATTTGACCCGGTGTGGCGGTTAAAGGTATAAATGCCCATGTTTTAAATCTGGATTTATCTTGACTATATTTTACAGTACAGTATATTAAACACCATTTTAGTAAAAGCACATCATAATTATAAAGGAGCTCAGTTTAATAATGCTTTGGCAGAGGGGACCTAACGCCTGTCATACCGAGCACACTTTCAGACCAGAAATCTGCATCTGTCGCATATACAGTAAAAGCTAATATACTCTACAGGTTACTTTATCAGGAGTGTTACTATGGAAACTGGCACTGTTACCATAATAACTTTTAGAAATGTTTTAATTTAATTTATATTAACCTTCTCTTTTGTACTCTGTAATAAACACTTGGCTGGTATTGTGAGGAATGAATGTAAATAGATAGTGTACAATGTCGTAAAATGTACAGTATATCTAAATGGTTGCTGTCATTATTATTCTAACATAATGTTGATTGCTTACAGTATAACTGTTGTATGGCCTACAGTATTCATCTATTGTAAACCCATTTGATAACAGCTTCTTCTAAATATGCAAATGTAAACACTGCTTTATATGTAGTAATTTTGCAGATACATAGCCTAACTTAATAGCCTAATTGAATGGGGTATTAAGGCACAGGCTTCAAATAAGGATATTTTGAAGGTATTTAGTTATTATTTTGTTGTGAGAGACATCAACAAGTGAACTATTATCTAAAATCTTGTCTAAAATGTTATCTAAAATACAAAGTCTATGTATATTTTGAATTCATTTAAAACCAGTATATATTTTTTAAACTGTTCCTGTAAAAATGTTTTTCAGTTAATTGACCCATAGCAATATTATAGTGATATACACGATTTAGACCTCTGAACCACATTCTTTACACATACAACTTAAGATCATTACCTTAAGACCAGTAATTAAGGTTGCTATGGTGACTAACTGCAATTAGAATTTTAACACACATACACACGCACACAGCCCCAACAACACAATGTGGATAATTACACAGGATACTTTACACTGAACTGTTTTTATACTATATCTTATCAGCCTGTACAATAGAAAATTAAATATTGATTTACTTTAAAAACATTCATCAGTTTTAGACCAATCATTTAGTATAAAACCATGTTAGTTCTGGACAAATTATTTTGGACTAATATCATCATATGCTGTATTTGTGAATGGCTACAGCACACCTTGTTAGTTTTAACCAAATTAAACCTTCTTCAGTGTCTCTGAAAGTTCTCTGAAGATACTGAATAATAAGAGTCAATTACCACAGAATTATGACGTTGAATTATTCAGAACGCTGACATTCTGAATAACGTTGTGATTACTGTCGAGAGCAACGCTGTGCATGCCAAGTACCGTTCATACAGGAGACTACAACAGGCCTGAGAGCAAAGAAAATACCTCACACACCTCTTTCATCTTGGCTGAGCTGAAGGTGGGGGTCAAGATGCTCCGGACCCTCCTCCACTGTTCATTCCTCAGCAGCAGCAGACAGTCACTCGTGGGCTTGGTGGAAAATTTAATAGCCTGGATAGTCTGGGCAGAAGCACACCAGCGCTTAAACATAGGCTCAAAGGCTACAGTATACCGCTAATGCTTGTGCAGGGAGTAAGTGCTGTATAAGGACATATTGATGCTTGCATGCATATTCATATAAGCATTATGGTCTAAAGAACTAAAAGTACACTCCTCTATTTATGTACTTCTAGGTGGACGGCACTCTGATTTACTCCTCCCCTGGCAATAGTATTAGGTTTGCACCTCCCTATTAAACATAAGATGAATGTGTGGTTCTGGGTACGCTACAACTGAGGAGTAAGAACAAGGGCACAGCATATGACAAGAAAGCTTACTACAACATTTGCAACAATAAAACACGTTTTTATGCTCCTCTAATTCACTTTCTATTGATGCTGCTGAACCTATTTTTCTTCCTAATGCAACACCAGAGAAAACAATACTGACCAACGTCAAAACACACTATACATTTTCTTCTCCTCTTTCTTAACTGCAGATTAATTATAGTTTGATTAATTATACTCTCCCTCTCTCTCTTCACAAAGGGTTCTGCTCTAAACAGTTCCTCCATCAATCACTAGGGTCATTACTGTATCATGTCATTCCTGCTCTCCACCACAGTGGCTTGTCAAGCCATCTCAACAATAGACGGGAGAGCAGCCTGTCTTGTTGTTTTGTTCCTGATCGGTTTCATCATAGCCACATCTTTAGAGACCAGGTCCACTGAGACAGGTATACAACAGGAGCAGGCACCTTCGTAAGGATACACACTATTGCTTTTTCACAGCCGTAGCAAGTGGATTATATGTACATGGTGTAGCGTTGTGTTGTTTTGAATTCAGCTTTGATAATAATTCAAATGACAGTAACTATAGGGAAACAAAAACATGGACATTGTTTTGCTGACTCCCTGCTTCAGCCACAGATTACAGCGAAGGTTTAGAGGTGTGCTAAAGGACATTGCCGTGCAGTGAATGCTTGTGAACATCTGATTTTCAATATTATAATTTTCTACAAGCAAAAGATGAATACACAACAGACATCTTGCATTGTTTTACCCATAACATTGCCATGACTGTTTATAGTGCCCCGAAACCCCCTCTCCACTCATTGTTTACATTTAAAACATAATAGGGGGATGGGTAGACCACGATGGGAGTCAATTGTGCCAAAGGGGGAGGGGCAGCATTCAAAACCAAACTACTTTTCTTGCTTTTAGCCACAAGGGTAATTCCAGACACTAAGGAGTGTAACGTTACATTTAGAAACTGCCACAGTAAATTGTAATTGGAACATATTTCTCAGAAAAGTAACTCCATGAACTGAAATACTGAAATAGTGTTTGTGCAGTGGGTTATTTGTGTTTTGTATTTATTCCACTATGTCGCAATAAGCCTACAGTAGTTCGTAGCAAAAGAACTGTTCAGAATTTTTAACAACAAGAAATGTGCATATAATATGATAACAACACACGACCAACTAACTCACCAACAGCAGACATGGCACAATTGAATGCATGCTGAAAGGTTTCAAACTAGTCCAAGTAGCGTGCGCATACGCATGTGACTGTGCTTGTGTTTGTGTGTGTCAACACAGTGAAAACAAAGCGCAGGAGCCGTACAATGTTTCCAAATATTATTGATTTTCCCGGGGCCTCTGCTCTGTAATTCCCCTTTGACATATCTCCCTTTGGCAGGTTGCAGCGCAGAGCCATGCCAATAGAGGGGGCCGATGGGAGCAGGGTGACCCCGCTGGCCTGTGACCTCTCTCTGACGCATGTGTCAGCCAAAGGTTAGCTTGTGCCTGAGATGGCCACTGCTACAGCACCATGTGCCGCTAGCCTTCATTTCTCTGCTCTGATCTCCTCTGCTGCAGCTCCACCCGCCACCCCCCAATGCCCCCCTAGCTATAGGTAGCGGTGCTCTTTTCTGTTGTGGTAATCCGCTCTGTTCAGCTCATTATCGTGCTTCATCAATTCCAAAATAGGATTTTTGCACTCGTTTGCTTGTTTTGCTGATGCTAATTTTCTCTAGCCACTGAGTTAGTGTCTTCGCCATCCTCCCTTGGACAAGACTCTCTCTCACACACACACGCCTGACATCAAACCTGTGACCTTTATATGGCATGTCTTTTTCTGCTCCCTGCACTCCATGACTGACACGCTATATGCTCCACAGACATACTGATTCCCAGCTCCGGGGCCACGGAAGGCTTATCCTCTCTCAGAGACTGTTCCAGAATCACAGAGCCATGGAGAGAGAGAGAGCACAAGTCATTCTCCCGCAATGCAAGCTCCGGCCTCAGTTTGACGAAAAAACAGTTGGCTTGGTTTAGAAGCTGGCCGCTAATGCATTTAATCATGGGTCTGTTTGATTAAGGTGTCCTGATTAGAAAGCAATGTTGACAATGAATTAATGGCTTTGTCGATGTTTGTTAATCATGAAATTGTTAGTAGAAATTGTCCTTTTGCTAAATAATTGCCAAATCTCCTACAACCTAGATGTGTCTTTATGGACTGTTAAAATATTAAATCGATTACAGCACATTATGTAACATTTTATTTCAGTTTATTGTACCTGCCTGTGTATATATGTGTACATGTGAGAGATGGTGTGTATGTGTTCAAATTATGCACCATTCTGTTGGGGAAGCTGTTGAAGTCTTTGACCAAAATTTGTCTGAGCATGTCAGGGTCTGCGATCACAATCACTGGTCTTCTGGCAAAATAGTACCTGAGGACAGAAACACTTTAGAAGCAAATCACATTTGGCACCTAACACATCTAGTTTCATGCAAATGTATAAAGCTAAAAATAGGTCAGTGACTTGAAAAGGTGGCTATGGGTAACAGTTTTAGATAAAAGCACGTGTTAAATTACTTAATTGTAATCTGTCTAAGTATGGCCACAAGGGGCATAGTAGAGCTTATGCATAATAAAGTGGGTAAAAGGTAATGCAACATTCTCCTTAGGCACAGGCACTGCATAAGTAACACATAGGCTGTGTAAGTATGGTGGTCATGTACACGTGCAGAGTATGGGCATACAAGTGCCTACTCGTGTTTCTCAGATTCACATTCAAAGACAGCTTCTGTTAGAGTAGTTTCTCTAAACATAGGGATTTAATGGTGACACAGACTACTTCTGCTAGAGTATCATGGAAATGCCCTGCTCACCATTGGATGTTTACAAAACCATATGGATAAATAATCTTAGCACTATCACTAACAGGCTCCGAGCAACCCTAAACACAAGGGGAATATTTTTGCTCTCAATCAGTGTATATAAATTGGTTATAGTCAGAAATAAAGTGTTTGATGTGACGTATTTGGTGCAAATGGAATTAATTTTGTAACTTTTGGAGGCATTGAGTGCCTCTGGCATAATAAAGTGGGTTAAAAGGTAATGCAACATTCTCTTTAGGCACAGGCACTGCAGATTGCTAAGTGCTATTTTAATGAGAATCATTTCACGTGAAAAATGTAGCGCAATGGGGAAAGAAATCCTGAAATGGTAATTAAATCCCTCTATTACAGGAGTAATAATTCAAGATGAAATATTTTAAGCAAATGAGAGAAACAATTCATCTGAGGAAAGATAAAGTTCAGAAGCTCCTCAATTTCAGCCCAGATGACCTCCACAGAGGTTTTGGGAGGTGGTTGGTGGAGGGTACATGGTGGAGACCCATTAGGCGTAGCGGATGTGAATGCATCATGATCCACAGTTACAATAGAGCCATTTGAGCCTGTATGGATTAATTTAGACATTCATGTTCAGCTTGACCCCCCGCAGTCACACACACACACACACACACACACACACACACACACACACACACATCCTATCAAGCTCCCACCAAGACATGCGCTCACATACAAAACACTGCTGCTCACACACCAGCACATGTACAGCAAGCTAACATTAGCTGTGTTGCTGACACACAGTGAGAACTGCCTGTCAGCAAAGCTAAGGCGTTGTAGCACTAAGTGGACAGTGTGGTCTTGTATTAAGTTTAGTTAATTTCTCAAGAACGCTTGCTAACTTCAAACACCTCTCCCTTCAATGGCATTGGGTGCTCACTCAGAAGCCTTGCCCCACACATTGGAAACCATTGCGAAGGCTAGGACAGTGTTGTACTGTACGGTTAGTGGTCCTACACAGACCTGGCTCCCATTTACGGAGCCAGGTCTGTGTAGGACCAGATAACCAGATTATTTTGTCAGCGCGCACAGAGAACGGATAAGATAGCAGACTGGGAGGAGATATTTGGTGAATTTGACAAAAGGTGTATTAGCTTACAATCGCTTGCTATTCCTTTGAGGTAAACAACACATACATAAAGGCCTTGCACAAGACATGACTCAACAGCTTAAAGCAACAATGGCTTGTTTGTTATCTCTGGGGCTTGTTTTTACCTGAACGCACTAACCTAGACAGATAACCTTTCCTCCTGTCTATAGCCTGTAAACAGGGGAAATGCTAAATTCCCACATTTAGAAAAACACGCATGCCCTATTAGTAACCCCAGCGTCTTTTGAATTATGATAGGTGATTAGAACACGGCTGGAGTTAAAGCCTGCACAGAGTTACGATACAAGAACGTCATACTCAAAAGAACAAACTGTAAAGAAGGGGTCAGTTGTACAGCTCTGCTGTAACAGGCGCAGCAAAATGACACAGAGGAGCCGAGCAGTACACAGCACAATACTGAGTGCTCTATTAGCCACATTAAACCTGTGTGTTTGGACTGGGGCTTCACCAAATGTACATTTCCTAACAAGCATCTGTGAAAAAGGCTCATTCACAATTGTGAAAGCCACCAATAATGAATGCACATATTCATTATTGCACAATTTGTTTAATAAAATCATAATTCAAACTCTTCTAAAAGATACGGGAAGTTCAATCGTGGTGCAGTGCAAAAACAAACCCTCTACAACCGGAACATTATTCCTTCTAAAGCTGCACTAATGTCTTTTGGAGTTTATCCCTGAATTCTCATTTAGTTTGTCAAGTGTTGGCAGGGACTCCAACCATGGCCAAGCCAATTTGCTGCACTCATTCCCTACTAACCTTGTCGTCTTGCTTTGAATATGGCACTAGGAACGATGCAGGCTGCCTGGTGTCTTTGATGTGCTCTTAAGAAAGAAATTTGCCTTTCATAAGCTCCCCTTCCTATCAAACCCAGGCTGATCAGGAGAGAAGGGCTCTTTAATGTTCTCGCCAGGGGAGCTGCCACAATGGGACTGTTATTTGTTGCCTAGATATAACACCATATCTTTTAAGAACAGACCATTCTCAACACTACCGACGTGAATGTAATATATGAATACAATGTCGATGTGAAGTGATAAACTCACAAGTTCGACACGCAACGTGCACACAGAAATGTGCACGTATGCACACATGCAGTGATAATGATGGTAATGTTGATATAAGCTGGGCTATCTGGTATTTATTCATGCTACAAGCCTTTTTCTGATGATTCCACCCCATTGTGTGTGATAAGAGTGCTAATGCAGAAGGTCTTCACTAACCCACACACTCTGCCATGTGTCCTTATCAGCTCAGTGATAGGGTTGAAGAAGCCCTGAAAACCAAGAGGGGAAAAGCATGTTAATCAATATCAACTGAAAATCTGCAAATACATAGGAAATTAGCCGTACACTTCTCGGTGATGCCTCTAGGATCTTAACTTCCATCCACTGTTAATGTTTTGAAACAACTGTACACAAATGTACGTCTCCAGGGAGGGGTGGAGAGCATGTGAGCCATCAGAAATCATAACTTTTATTTATATAGGGAAAACCCACTGAGACCAAGGTCTCATTCAGAGGTGCCCTGTATTACAAGGAGGGGGGATATATATAAATACATGAACATCTTAAACTAAAATAAAACATAACAAAATAAAGTACAATTCACTTATAATATTTAATCAGACACTTCTTATAATGTGCTATAGACACAGTATCTTCCAATCTATGGGCATTCTGCTGTAGATTATTCCAAAATTGAGGGACACAGATGGAGCATTATTTTGTACCTGTATTAGAATGGGCCTGGGGAAGCTCAAGAACTAACCAATAATGTCACCTTGTTTGGTAAGAGCTGGTTTACATTTAGGTATATATATATATATAAGATATATTGGAAGTTTGTTTTGGATGGACTTAAACAAACAATAAAATGGGTCTTGCCCTTCTGGAGCACAGTGATTTGATGGATGCTTAGTTTCAAAACTAAAATGGACTATTTGAACCAGAAGGACAATTCCAGACAAACATTGTGAGTCTCTAAATGTAAATGTGTGGGTCAGAATAATGCTCCTCTCCTTATACTGAAATTATTATTTGGGTAATAGAAAGCAATACCGTATGTTAGATTTCATGAGAACGTGTCACATCTGTACATGTTGCACTTGAAGAGATCTGTCAGAATTATAGAGCTAGAAATTTAGTGACAATGTCAGCTATCAGCGAAATTTGCTCTCTCAGAATATCTGTTCTGTGGGAACCTCTGCTCTGGTTAGAATCCCCTGCCACTATACAAGTCAGTTTAACATTTGGCAGCTACCTGAAGGCATCTGACCAATCAGGGCCTCTTTTCCATGATTGGCCTGGCAAATCTACATTGCCTGTCAAGCAAATGAAAGCAGGCTTGTCAATGGGCTTCACAATGGCAAACCAACAGGCTCCAGAGGAAGGGAGCAGAGGAGGAGCTGGTGGGATTTTGGGTTGTTGATTGTTTTTAAATATAAACTCTTTCGTTCATTTTTAGTTAGCTCTCATTGCAACTCTCCAATCCTACATAAAGTACAGCAGCTTTAAGCAAATATCCCAAACAAACACAACTCAGAAGAGTGAAGATGATACGTTCATATACTTATCTCAAATTAATACATTTGACAGAAAGGTTCCACTTAGTGGACTAACCCTTGCAGTTAGGTGTAAAACAAAGGTGCATGAAAAGAGTAGCCAACAAACATGATCTAACCAACATTATGCCAAAAGCTATCCCTTTGTGGATTATCCAATGGAAATGGACATTATGCCAGAGGAATCTTAAATATGCTTTAAATACAAAAGCAGTATGGCAGCATTTTAAAAGCTTTAGAAGATGGTTATTGTTGTCTGTTATTTCCGTTTCTTATGTGCATCAGTTGAGTATGCGTTGTATCTGATAAACTGCCGGTTGATCAGAATGTGCGAACGTTCCACATGTAAAATCAGCTGATAACTTCAGTTCTGTGTGTGTGTGTGTGTGTTTGTTGCGTGTATAAAACCTCACAACGTGCGTTGGTGCAACAGCCGACGCCAGTGCCTCCGTGCCCTGCAGGGTGATAGAGGTGTTTTTGTGAAAGCAGATGTCTTTGAGGGCGTGACTGTGTGACAGCGGCGATGCCAAGGCGGTGAAAACACACGAGCTAGACAACCAGCTAGCAACGTGTCAGCATGCATGAAACCAGCATGCTAGCCAGTTGTCGCCGAGCCATTTAGACAAACAGAGCATCCAGATACAGGTTGACAGCCGAACAGGTAGCGCTGCAAGGGCAGTCCATCATGACGCTATAGCAGTCAGCAAAGCAGCCAATCAAGGTCAGCCAGACAGTCTGCCCATAGAACACAGCAGGACCACATTTAATGACGCAGCATGCTCCCATAACAGATACTGGTGGCCTGACCTCTGTGTGTGTGTGTGTGTGTGTGAGAGAGTGAGCGAAAGATTATCACATTTTGATTACAAAGTTGCTGATTTAGACAAACACTGCTATTAAAAGGCGTACACCCACTCACACTCTCCGACTCACATCGTCCATATTTATGATAGATGGTGATATGATTTTGATGGCTGTAAAAAAAAAAAAAAGAGGCTTGATAATAGCCTGTGTGGCCACTAGAGGTCAGTGACTAGCAAAGTCAGCACTTGTTTCACAGGCGGAAAGGATCACTGTTAACACCGACTGGACCATTGAACCACTGGCTTACAGAAACAGCTTTGTCCCTGGTTTGCCGCTGCTTTGACCTTCTCAATGACAGCATAACAACAGGTCTAGTACTACAGCAGCAAACACCTAAACACAACTCATGTCCTGTGGTTTTGACTATGCAAAGCCAAACCCACACTGGCATGCAATACTCATGACACAGCTCACAATGCAGCCTATGGTTTCTATTAAATACTTGCTTTTTATAATGTTACTGTACTAAGAAAACAGAATAAAAGATATAGGTCTATGTGTTTTCATATGAGTACACACTGAATTAACACTTTCTCCACTCAAAGAGTTTAGGGAAAGCATACCAAAACTGAAATATGACAAACCATGTAATCAACCCTATACGTATTTAATCAAATGCAACTAGGGTGCTAAAATATTAAAATAATATAATATCAAATAAAGACGATAAACAGAGGAGGTTCCTTGGACTCCCCCGGCGTTGACTAAACGGTGGTCTCCGGCTCACAAAGGAACACTTGTCTGTGATGGTGCTTAGAAAGCACGCAGGTCGTTGATATGCACGGCGACCGAGCATGCTCCAGTTTGCCTGCTTTGGAGTTAATTAAGCTGCACACAGAGTTGGCAGGCTACCCCCCTGCCCACAACCCGCCACCTCACCGCCTACACACAATGCCAACCTACTTACCCTTCAACGGTTTTTGCCTAACCGCCGGTGCCTGGACATCGCCTGTTAACATTACACATACGCATAGTCAGCGTCTTCTTCCTGTTGCAACAGGCGCCCTGTGACAATACCAAGCTTCTTACGTCGTGGTCTCCACGTTGTTAGAGAAAAGTGAATCTCCTCTCCTTCACAGAGTTCAATGTGTGTGACACATTAGCCATAGTCGTTTCCTTGGTATTTGTGTAGCACAATAAAATAAGTAACACTTCCATATCAAACCATGTCACAGAAAGATTGTTTGAAATAGAACACTACCAAGAAGAATTTCAGCTTTCTCATCTAAAATGTTTAAATATTTCATCATATATATTGCCACACTTGGCGCCACCCACAGTAGAAGTGCTTAAACGTGTCCTATTTTCCATAAATTCACCCCCCCTTTGCCCCTTACTGCTACACCTATAGAGCTCACTAACCTATCCCCCCTACTGTCACACACCTGGACATCATAAACATGTATCTGTAACGGGGTGCCATAATGGGAGCTGTGTACCTTTAACGTATCTGTTGTGAGGGCCATGACAGGCAGGATCCTCTCTCCTGAGGCCTGCCACCACTCTAATTGTGAATGCATCCCAGATAGAGCGGATCAATACGGCGGCCTCGCATCCACACAACGCCGCATGTTCTGAAGTTTGTCCTATCGGGATTTCTCTTACCAAGGAGGATTAGACACTTCCATTTGTGTTTGGGAACATAGCAAAAGCATCCCTGCGCACGCACACACACACAAACAGAAAGAAAAACCCTCTCCGTCCTGCTAATGACTGTATTTTGTCGCATTGTGTTACGTGCACATCCACGCACGAAGTCGTACATGCACTCGCGCACACAGGCGGACAAACATGCGCGCGTGCAAGTAAGACACGCCCACATGCAGCGAGAGAGACGCACGCTGCTGTGTCCTCCGCTGATCATATGACCTTGGTGCTCCTAGGGGTGTTGGCTATGGACTGGTAAAGCGGCCAGTGGGCCTCTGCCATTATAGTTGGATGGGGGGGGGGGCGTGTCTACAGCTGGAGCAGCGTAACTGTAGCTCTGGCTAATGTACTGCTGGGGATTCTGGGTACACAGCGGGGTGATAGAGGCTTAGCCCAGCAGAGCAGAGGACCCAAAACCGCCTGGAGAAGCCTATCTATGCGAGCCATTCAGTCCAGCACCCACACATCTAAAGCGTCTTGCCTAATCTGAATTACATGTGATAATATATACAGCGGCGTTCAAAGGTCTGAGTTCAATACTGTAGCTGGTTTTAACAACAAAATCTATACATTTTGTTATTCTCCTCATTCCTTTTAATTTCCTCAAAATGAAAGGAAATTAAGTATAAACACAATGTCAGCATGATTATTTTCATAATACATTATTTATGTATTTATTTTTATTATACAATTACTTTAAAATGGTAAATTCAGAAGGCAAACAGGCATGTTGAAATTGACTTTGATAATATTAAAGTGCCTTGACTTGTATTGAGACAGCAAGTGAGTAAAGATTTTGCGTTAGATTTTGAGGAAAAATGTAATCATGTAATCATTAGTGCAAAAGAATGCATGGCATAAGTAGGACTATAAAGGGAGAGAACAGAGGTGAACATTTGAAAACAGAAAGGAAAGAGAGAGGAGGAACGTTTGGAAAGATATATCATTGTTTCAACAACAACAGATTTGGTCTGGATAGGTATAACACAAAAAGTATGAAAGAAGCAGCAAACAGTTAAGCAAACATGTAGGGGGGTGTTCTATACTAGTACCCTTAGTTTAGTGTTTGTTTGTGTCGCAATGTGGTAACATTGAGTTAGAAAAATATTAAATAACACATTAAGTCACACAATAAGGACGTGCCACATAACACAATAGGCTCTGTAATTTACTTTGACATCTCTACTGAATTACTTATTTATTTATATTATCTATTTAACTGACCGACGCAGAGATAGTAGAGAACAGGAACACCATCTATCATGTCAGTCAGACGTCTATGCCGAGTGTGTCCCAGAATCTTCTCAAGTCTGGAACACACTCCTCACCCTTGCTATACCCTGAGCTGTCATCTTATTATTTTCAATCATTCAGATTTCCAACTGCCAAAGCTTTCATGTGTTTGACAAACTAAAGTATATACATTCCATGTTGATTTATATTTCATCTCAGGTAGACATGGATACTTGGTGTGTATTTTGTTTTTCCCTAAAGTTTGCACTGTTCATTTTTACTGTATTGATCATGTTTGCAATTAGTTATACCATGTATAGTCAGGATTAACAGCCAAATAAAAAGAAACAGAACAACAATAAACCAATTGCCAAAACTGTATCTTTCAGAAAAACTCAAAGGTGTTTATTGTTTGTAATAGCAACAGTTAACAGTGGTTAATATTAACTATATTTATATTTATTATTATTATTGTTATTATTAGATAATTTTAATATCAGTGTATACTATTAATAGCCTAAATGCAATTTCCCTGTTTGCAACAGCCACAGCTTCACAGTATGTAGCAGGAGTAATGTATATTTGTATATTAAACATGAATGTACTGTATGTTTTAGAAGACATTCTCACTGCAGCAGTTGTATTTAGCACATTGGATTTAGTGGGATGTAAAATCGTACATACTGTATATTAGTGTACGTAATGTATAGAGCAACAATCCATAACTCTCTGGAATTCCTCGTGTGGTTTGAAACCAGAGTTGTGGGAAGAGTGCATGCCCTTCCCACACACAGAACTATATGTTCCCACACCTGAGTGTTAAGTGGTTCACACTGCTCTCTACGTCAGTGCAGCACTAGTAGCTCACACCAGGCCTAGCTCAAAGGCATCTGCATTCAAAATGAACTAACTAACAGGCAACCCAACTAGTTGAATGGAGCTTGGGCACGCATTGCCTAGACTACTGGGTTTGCTTACAATAAACACATTTGAGCATGATATGAGCAGAGAGAATCATGTTTTAGTCACTTGACCTAAATATGTGCTTATTAATTATATTATTTGCTTGTGAATTTACGGTTGTCTCAAATAGCTATAGCTAAATAGCTAAACTCAGCAGTTTTGAGGAGAGAGAATCAGCCTTGACAGCTCTGGCTAAACCCAAAGCCAGATGTTGATTGGTTTAACCATCTACACATTCCCCCTCAAGTCACGCGCACACTGTGTTCCAAACATAATAATATGAGATGGGCTTTGGGTGCGGGTACAATAAGGTAGTGTCCCTTTAAAGTACATGTCCAACTTGCATGCAAAAGCGCAGTAGAGCTCTCAAAGAACTGGGTCAAACAAATTCGCCAAAGTGCAGCACAGCCCCGGGACAAAGCGACCCCTCACCCCCACCCCCCCTGCTAAACACACACACATACACACACACACACCTAAATGTTAGTATCAGTAGAGTTCTTCAAACCTTCTCTGGAGCCATACAGCCAGACACTGCATCATTACACAAGGCTAGACTACATGCATATTTAACCACTGCCGCCAACCTCCCCAAGACTGAGAGAGAGAGAGAGAGAGAGAGAGAGAGAGAGAGAGAGAGAGAGAGAGAGAGAGAGACGCAGCTCAACTAACACTCCTCAAGGAGAGACAACAGAGTCGAGGAGACGAGGAGAGGGAGGGAGAGAGTCTGATTGGACAAGAAGATAAGGGGGAGAGAGTGCAGACAGGCGAAGAGGAGATGGGATACAGGTGGGTTTCGTTTAGGGGTGGGGGCAGATGACAATACGCAATCTCTTTTTCACAGAAACACTTCACATGCTGCAATTAATGAGAGCACAATTTACACAGATACAAAACCAAAACATAATTATATACAGTACAGTACATACTAGGCTGGCTCCACCCAGCTATTGCGCTCAGCTAAAGCTTGTTGGCTGAGATTATAGTCTGGTAACCCTGTTCGCATTAGGGTTTTCACAGCCACCCAGATGGCGACCCAATCAAGGTGGGGTAGTGAGATGACGTTGAAGTCAAAAGGATGTTTTTAAATGGTGGTAGAGCTTGACGAGGCGTTCAAAACAGTTGTAACAACGCCGATTGGTTAAATTCTGTCCAACAGTTTCAAAATTAACCAGAAATCTACACGCAGTAGCAGGAAACAACTGTCAACACTTTCCAATGGAGCGTGGCCAGACCTATTCACAAAGTGAATATTAATCTGGTTACATCAGGCTAAGTACACACAGCTTCCAAACACTAAATACAAGTCAAGGTTTGGGTTGAAGAGTGTGTAGGCCAAAACCAACAGACACAGACATGCAAAACACAAGCTTTGTTTTTGCCGTTTATTGATATAGTAATATGCTGGCTGTGTGCCAGCAATGTCTCACGATGGGATAGACAAGTAAACAGACATACAAGTACATACAAACAAATGACCTATGACACCTATTTCAACACAACTCCACCCATGTTACACAGGTGCAGAGTGAATGTGATGGCCTGGCTCTGGATGTTACAGTTGGACATAGCAATAGTGACTTCATCACAACCGGCCATTTTGTTTTTTGGAAAATGTTGCTGTCTTTTGTTAAATGTTATATGCAAATGATTAGTACAAATCATGTAATGTATTTGCATATTGTAATTTGCTTCTCAAAAAAGATTACCTACATAATAAGTACTAAAGCTTAATTCTTAAATGTATGCAGTAGCCTACTGTATACTTTATTGAATAATTATCAATGTCGCTGCCATTTGAGTTTTGATTCAGGCACTGTGTATTCATAAAAAACATCTCCATTTGCAGCTCTTCTGACATTTTATTTGATCTTTATTATTTAATCATAAAAGTGAGACATTCCCAGAACAATGATCAGTGGTTGGACTGCCATAGAGAGCAGGTTTAATAGCCCTTTCATAGCAACACTTTGACCAGGGTTCAACCCATGCTGATTTGATGTCAGTAATAGTTAACCCATGTTGACTGACAAGGGTGGATTATAATGTAAATGGCACGGCCCGGGTTGCAAACAAATGATTGCATTGGCTGTAAATGTAAGCACACAGCTGTGACACAATTTGTCACAGGCAGCAATGTTGTCAACGGCTGGTGGTGAATGACAATCAGCATGGATCAAGATTCCTCCCATCCATGCATGGTGAGGAAGATCCAACCTTAAACTCCCCACAGTCCAGTCACTTACGAGCCTATGTCCCACATGAGAGTATGGTTTGGAAGTGAGCCGCTCCTATAATAACTTCCAGATACTTCCTAAATCCAGTAAACACATTACAGCTTTATATGTAAGAATGGAATAGGGATGGGTCGTCATACAAATAATTTGTGTTTATTGTTGATAATGTGTTATTCATGCTAGCATAGTCTTATTTCGTGTACTCAAGAATTAAATTGAAAAATCATCTCAATAAAACCCAATGTGCCAAAAAACCCAAGGTGTCTTTGTCACTGAGGCTGAGAATAAATCAACGTTATTAATTTAGTGATATTAAAAACACGCCCACGCTCATTTTTTTTTTCTTTTCTTTCATATTCATCATAAAACTATAATGCAATTATCAGTTGGGTTAATCTAGCTGCATGGTGTCATTACTTATGAGCCTTCTTTAATGACCAAATTTAATGAAGTGCAATAATATGTTGGCAGTCACAATTCTCTCACCCTAAGGGATGATATGCTGGCTGTGTGTGGGTCTGCGTGTTGCGTGTGCGTGTGCGTGTGTGAGCGTGTAGCATGTTTGACAAGGGTGGAACAAAGGAAGAAAAGTCCAGACAAATATCGCTAAATGACAGCAGCAACGGGTGGGCAATTTACACAGAGGGACTTATTCCTACCTGGCGAAACAAAAACATGTTTCCAAAGAAGGGTGAGGGTTTGGGGTGTTTGATTCCACATCTAGACAGGATTGAATATGGGGAGACTGAATACCTGATAGAGAGAGAGAGAGGGAGAGAGAGAGAGAGAGAGAGAGAGAGAAATATATCATCGTAAGTAAAGCATTTCAACCAAGATTACTGCATCACATCTTGTGGATATACAACCTTTAAGCTGCTCCATAAACACACAACATTATGACACCTGAAGGATTGATATGCTCCAGGGAATGTTAAACCTCCCCCTACAGTAGATTCCTAAAACCCTCTAGCATGCATTATTCATAGAGGATGGTTTTCTGCTGACACGTGAGTCCTTGGTCCAACAATGAGGACTTGAGGCGGGGGGGACATTGTTTGAGGGGCATTATGGGATATGTGCCAGCATGTTATTCAGTCATGTAATATAGCTCATTGCGTGTGCGCTGTATAGATATGAATCCCACTTTAGACCCAAAGAGGGGCTTGGGTGGTGTGGCCCGTCATGCATGGATGTCCTGACCGATGAACTAGTTCCACCCCCCCCATGCGATGCTGTATAGACTCGCAGGGTGTTTACAGACAGCAAATTAGGCTGTTGTGGATTAAACCCACTGTCTCTGACAGACATGAGCAAGTACAAACAAAAGCCTAATCAGAAACAATAGTAGACACGGCCGCCAACACACACACGAGCACACCGAAAGAAAAACAATGGCAGAGCAACCAGGTAATGCAAATATACTGTAGTTGGGTTTGCAATTAATACCTGCACAAAAACAAAACACTGTACAACTTTAAAAACAGATCGACCAGAACAGATTATTGAACAGCCACTATTATTATCACAATATTAACAACACATGCCGTGTCATAGAGCTACAAACACCAACCTGGTGCGAGGTTTAGGAGTCTAATTTATCACTAAATATGTAGGGGTAACCCCCATTGGCATGTCATGCATGCAGGGGTCTGAGTGATGCAGTCATTCAGCCGACATAAAAGAAACAGCACACGTATTATCTCCCGGCATCTCGCTGTGTGGCTACTAACGTTCTTGCAGCCACTGCCAGCCACTGCTCCATGTCCTAATCTCTTCAAGGAGACCCATTACCATATTAATAATGAGATGTGAACCGGTTAGAGATTAAAACCCGGCAATAAAGCCCCCCTCGCATGCTCTCGCACTCACTCATTTCTGTGACAGCGTGGTAATTATAACTGTATGTGTCAGCCCTGACAGACAGGCCCCTTTGCATGCATTCATCACATCAGTGTCTCCCCTAATCCCAGCCCACCCCCGTCTCACACACACACACACACACACACACACACACAAGTGCTGAGAGGTGTGGCTTTCATCCACTTGCTGATTAAGCTAAAAGTGAAAAGCGGGCAGAGGGAATGTTGAGTGCTGACGTTATCGATAGTGAGCACATCTGCGCCGAACGCACTGTGGCTTTACGCACCAGGTAACACCACAGTGGCCCCCTTTCATGTGACACACTCATTTAGATTGGGAACAAAGCCGTGCACAGCCCAGACAAAAAGTAATTTCCCCCAAAAAATGTGGGGGCGTATGAAAGATGATTATTGTTGATCACACCACCACCACCAACGCCACAGCGTGCGTGGTGTATTAAACGCAGGGCTCCGTGTCAACACGAGTACTGGTGATGTTATTGAAGTGTGAAAGCATGGGTATAATGCACTTGTTGTACAGTATACTGTAGCTAAGTGTCAGGACTCTAAGCTGTCATTATGGTCCGAGTCGTGAGACGCTGGCTGCCGTCTTTTACTGTAGCACAAAGGCTCTCTCTCCACGTATTTGTGTGATTTTGTTCATTATTGTTATGCTTTGGCAACATTTGTCCTTCCAGTAAATGAATTGAAACTGAAATAAAGAGAGACTGTGGCTGTGTTTAGAACGAAATACACAGAAATACACAGAAAAGAGACATGTTTCCATGTTTCCAACAGCATGCCAATCTGTGTAGAATAGGAAAGAGAAAATAGAAAAAAAAAAAAGAATCAACAGACACAAAGCCTACTTTTTTAAATGTTTTTGACAGTTCACAACAAATGTGGCCAAACAAATATTACTTGTAACAGTCCTCGATACACTGAATACTGAATAATGACTGCTGGCAGCAGACAATAAGGACACTGTAGCTTTAATACATATCATTTACAATTGTGGCACACATATGCAGGTAAATCAATCAATCAATCAAAGCAGGTATGCATCAACATCACCCATCAATCAATCAATCAATCAAAGTTTTATTAAGGACACACGTGGTCCAGCAGACAAGTAAACATAAGAAAACTGACATAGTCCACAATATAATATATATCGCACAGGCTAAAACGCCAATGATACCACATTGTAGAGAACAACCTGACTTAGCTCATTGCCGGGTTTGTCAGAGTTTGCAGAGTCCGTTGGCCAACACATACATCTGCACATGAGATTGCGCAGCACAGCAGAGCAGAGCAGGTGGGAACGCTAACAAACATTTGGCTTGCACTTCTCCACGCGGCACCTTAAGAAGCAGCCTCAGCCCATCATTACATGCTACCTTAAGTTAAGCGGCAGCCTCAGCCCATCATTACATGCTACCTTAAGTTATCGCATACTGCTTTTTCGGTAGCACTGCCACCAGTGGGCAGTATAACTTGGGGGTACAATAAGCTGAGTGGAGTCTTTACATGTAATGGACACATACTAAATTTGCGAACAAACGTATTAGCTTGCGCATACATCATACAACACTGTCTGTATATATCTCTATCCTCAGACATATCATCAGTTAAATCATTTCCCAAATATTTAACCTCTTCGCATACTTTAAGTACATTACCCTGCTCCCAACAATCATGATGTTATACTTCTTTGTATTATACGTAATGTCAAAGTCTGAGCCATATTGAGAGCAACCCTCAGTAACTGTTGAAGGCCAGTTTCATAAAGTAATAACAGAATCCTTGAGCATACACAGCTCACTCATAACATCCTGCATACATAACAGTATGAATGAATGTACATTTGCACTGCGTGTCCCTTTACTAACTGTTTTGATGTCAAGGTCATTCCCCCTCTCTCTCTCTCTCTCTAGTCCTTTCTGTGCCTTGCTCTCTTGCTCATTGTCTCACTGTCTGTCTGGGCCATAATGAGTTTCCATGGGCGGTTAATGAGACCAGGGCAGCTACCTGCCTGTTGGCTCAGCTCAGACTGTGACTCACCTGCCGTCAGTGGACCAGTAACACACCCACACACACACACACACTGTAACCATAAACAAGTTAACACAATGGCCGGCTAGTCATTACCTGAAATCCTCTATAAAAGGTTTCCTAACTTCTTTTACCACCTGTCTAAAGTTCTTACTGTTAGTGTGTGTGTGTGTGTTTACACCTACTGTATGTCTGTGTGTTGTGTATGCCTACTATTTTCAGTATGCATATGCCTGTCTCTGTGTGTATGTTTACTATGTGTGTGTATGTATGCCTATGTCTGTGTGTATCCCTGTGTGTGTGTCTGTGTGTGCGCATATGCCTGCGTGTGTTTGTGTGTGTGTGTGTGTGTGTGTGTGTGTGCTTGCGTGTGATTGTGATAGGTGTGTAGAAGAAACAAGCCCAGCACCCCTCTCTTCCAATAAGAGAAGCCAGGGGCGAGAGACTGTGGCCAGCAGGGGAAGAGAGAGAGAGTCTCAGCTAACATGACACACATAAAGCTACGATGCCGGGGGCCGTGTTTACAAAAGACGGGATGGAAAGAGAAAGCAGGAGGAAAGGTCAAAAGTGGCGTACTGCAGATAAACGAGCGGAGGGAGGAAAGACAGGAGCGTGGAGAGAGGAGGAGAGAGGGAGCGAGGAGGAAAGACAGGAGCGTGGAGAGAGGAGGAGAGAGGGAGCGAGGAGGAAAGACAGGAGAGAGGGATCGGGTGAGGATAAAGGAGTGGAGTGCGGTGGAATAACACGCACGGAGAGAGCTGTTGTACAAACACTGTACGATGTGATTTAACATCCATGCGTTCCATCATGTGCACCTTCACCAGTCAGCTGACGTGCAACTGAAGCCCAGAATACACCAGCCAGTGTCAGGGACAACAGCAGGGAGCCTGCCCGCTCTTCTGTATATGAGCCGGCTATAAGCGGGCCTGAATGAGAGTGCTTGGCCTGATTCAACGTGACCAACACTGGAGCATGGAGAGGAGAAGGCACTGCTAGTGACTCACATGGTGAATAAATAGAGGGGTGTCTTCATCTGCACAGACAGATTGATTCACTCACTGTCTTAAAGTGGAACTGCACCCTAACGTGTGTCATGTGAGCTGTGCACACGTAATAAGCCTGCCCTGTGATGAGACTATGGATACGTTTTTTATTAGAAAACATGGATTTTATGGTGCGTAAATGGCTCTACACGTCATATCTGTTGCCGTAGGACTTACCTGGTTTCCAAAACTACACGGTCCGCTTTAGCGTCATCAAAATAAATAGATGTTAATATGGTCCCCCTCTCAGCCCCTCCCCTCACTGTTGCACTTTGTGCAGTGGGTGGAGTCAGGCTCCGAGCTGGGGTGCAGTCACACGTTAATGCAAATACATTAAGTACTATTGCTTTTGACCGTTGTGTTTCAGCCATACACGCACGTTGGGATTTGAGCTGTTAGTACGCAATGAGCTCAGCACTGGGCGTAGCGTCACGCGAACGCGTAGCGTCAGCCGAGCTGGGACAGATCGTCACACTGGTGGGCTGGTGGGTTTTGACTGTACATGCAAAATGTCCATGTCACCGGATCAGAAGACATCCAAATGTTATGTGATCAAGTCAAAGAATCAAGCCACATACTGACTGGTTGAACATGAGAGGTTCTCTTCATTCACTCAAGCTGCAGTGCCAACCGGGGCCTGTACAAGGAGACATAGGCTATCCTGCCCTAATATACTCACAACATTGGCCTATACTGACATTCTACTGCATAAAAGAAATAGTCAGGGACTGAACAAAGAAACCCTCAAGATCATGCTAATCCATCACTTATGTGCTGGCTTTTAAATAGTTTATAATAGTTCCAGTAAAAAGAAATGGCTAGATATAGAATAACATATATTTTCTCAAAAAATCATTAAGGACAAAAAAGTACTAACCTATATGATAATGAACCACACACATTCAATAACTCTGTTGAATACGTGCTGATTTGCATTTAGAAATACTACCTGACTTGTTTAATGTCTATTTTGAAACAAAACAAAACATAAATGTATAACAATTTATTTTTTAAAACAAACCAAGGTTTGTTCAAGGATGTCTAACAGTAAATGCTGATAAACACCAAACCTAGGCAGAATCTTATATGGTAACCACCAGCATAAGGTCAATTTAAGGGTGTTGTGTAATTATACTCAATTTAGCATAATTACTGTAGCAGCAATTTTCTTCATAAATAATCCTAGATGATGACTGACAGGAAAGCAATCAATAGGCATATCCGCACAGCTAACACAATGTTTCCCGCCCACATGCAGTACAATCACAGGGTTTTATATTATTACTTATGAACATAAACTATCTGCCGTGACCAACTTCGAGAGTGAAATGTGACAATTTAGAAAACACCTACGCAAGGCAGAAGCTGGAGCCAAATCCCTCTCCCTCCAGCCTAATATTAAACACTTCAACCTAATATCAGCCGAGACTCAAAGCTCTGAAAATGGATCCATGCTAGCCCGGGCTAAAAGAAGCAAACGGCAGTGCAAATCTCCATGTTCCTGGAACCGAAATTGGCATCAGAGGGCTTCCAGACCAAAAAGCTCTGTAAATCCTTCCTATGAGAGGAGCAGCGATGTTATGATTGCTTTACAGCACCCATGATTCCCAGAGAGATTAGCCACGTCATAGCACATTGCTATTTGATTGTTAAGTGCCTCATAAAAAAATAAAATAATAAAAAGACATATTGATATTTCAACGCCGATTTGTGCTGGGTAGGACGCCTTGGTGAGCACACGCACATGCACACACATGCAGCCGTGTGCAAGGCCGGTCACATGTAAAACAGAACAGCCTGAGACCTCTAGAAGCTCTCTGAGTCACAAGGCAGTATAAAGGGATGTGTCCAGATGGACAGGTTAGAGGATGAGGGCGGGAGGGTGGTTGAGCCCACATTCTGCTGTGCATGAGATGGAGCCGACGGTGGTACACAAAAATAGCTGGAGCAGAACTAAAGTTGCGTGCGAGGGGAAATGCGTGTATGTGTCCATATGTGTGCGTTTTGTGAGGCGTCTCGGCATAGGTTCTGTTGTCAGTCTTCAGACACACTAAGCACAGGCTTATCAGAGACAGCAGAACAGTTGGACCTCTGGTCTAATGAGTTGCAGGACCAGTAGCAAACACAAGCAGGACTATCGGCTTTTATAGGCCTGATCTCCCCTCAGAAAACAAATAGAAACCATATTGAAGTCAAATAATACTTAGAGAGGATACCTAATGGGACATAAACAACCTTACTGCTGATAGGCTTTGAGGAAAACTAGATATCCCAGATTCTCTTCCAGTAGCCTCAACCTACAGACATTTAGCCAAGCATGAATATGAATTGTTTTGCCTGAGCAAGGGCCAGTTTCCTCACAATAAATCCTTCTGTGTTCTTCATAACAGTAGGGGTGTAAGAAAATATTGCGATACTCGATATTTGCGCTGTCACACAGACACTCTCTGCAATGAAGACCTGTTATGTGTATTGGCAAGAATCTGGCAATACAGCATATCACGATGCAGGGGCCATGATTCACTATATTGCAATATATTGTGATACTGTAAATAAAGCAAATTCATTTAGTTAATTTACATCTGCAGACCCTGAGCAAGTTTACATGTGTTTCTGTTTTTTTTGCAGCAGCGCCAAACATTAACATTGCTGTGACAGTTTTGTACAAATCAGAAATCGCAATATATCGCCTTGCTTACAGTATCACAATATATCAAATCATGGCCCTTGTATCGTGATACGTATCGTATTGCCAGATGCTTGCCAATACACAGTCCTACACAACAGGGCTTCATTACAGACCGTGTCTGTGTGAGAGTGCATAGATTCAGTGGGGGTCAGTACCTGTAAAGTATAGCTCATTGATCTACTATGTGTCTAGCATCCATCTGTGTCAGGCATAGACATAGAGATAAATTGATACATAGACAAAGATGGCGGTTCGTACTGTCCAATGGCTCAGTGGTGAGAATCAAGGGCCGCACCGTGTTGGCTGTGCTTACTTATGCACCGTTTCAGTAGTACAAGGTTAAAGAAGGGAAGATAACCCTGCTGTATATTTATCTATTCATACATTCTTTGAAGGCCTTTATCTACAGAAGACGGAAGTAAAATGTGAGGCCCTGGTAAAACATAGTGCTGCAGTAAATCCAATTACACAATTGTAATGGGTGTGAACTGCAAGGTGTAATATCACCTGTCAGTCACTACCAAACACGACTGCTAGTCAAAGCCTGCCCCCCTTGTGTCACACCATCAATCACAGAACATCAACAATCAAAGCAAGCCCTTGTGACTGGCGGGGACAAAAAGACCAATCAATAATATGGCCGGCACTGCTGATGTTTGTATGTTTGTTAAAACATTATATTTCTGCATGCACGAGCATGGGAAGAATCTCACACACACACACACACACACGTATGTACAGGTAACATGGAGAGAATGAGGAAGAGTCAGTGAGAGAAAACACATGTGGTGTTTTTTCCTTTTGATTGACTTGTTGACAACAAGGGGCATAGAGACATTCAAAAGCTTGGAACTAACCATACTGTAAACCCTGTCTGGGATTATGTATCACAAAATATCCTTTTGGTGGCCATTATTTTTATTATTAAGACCACAACCCTAAACGCCTGCCATATGCAGTAAATAATGCTGCTATTTGTGGCAGCATTCATAGCAACACGAGTTAATGATTCATGCCTACTGCCCGGTCATGAGAGTGTTTCCGTTGTGATAATGTGGTGTCTACAAGGGATATTTACAGGACAATTAAATGAGCCAGCAGTTACAGGTCACTACAGAGGATAGGCAGAGCTAAACATAAATAAGACGCCTCCATTAAGCCATGTGCTGTCCATTTAGCCTGCTTTAGAAGTGATCACATATAGTTGCCTCACATTGAACTATAGGTGTATGCCTGTAGCCGTGAGACAACAAACGCATTGCTTCTTGGTTGCTTGTCAACACACAGAACCTGACCAGCCCAGAGCTACAGTACCGCTGCCCAAAAGCAGCCAGCTCATCGCTTACCCTCCCACTACCTACATTAACCCTGCGCTAAGCCCATTATTTAAACACTAAAAACAGAGCCAGTGATTTGGAGCCGTGCGGTGCCAGCTACCCTTCACGCTAGCCACAGCTGCAGAGTACGGGAGGTTTTGTCGTGGGGGGTTATGGAGCGATGCTCCATTGAGCCTCCGCAACACTACACAACAAACCACAGAAATTAACCACTGAGGCTTGAGAAATACAGAGAGAGGTTGGGGGGGGGGGGGGGGTTGTTTTCGGGGAAAGCAAGAGAATGAAAGCAACGAATGACAAAGCAAGACAAGAATCCAGTAAGTAAAAAATAAAGATTCTAGAAGTAACGCTGGAAGTAACGCAGAAAGGAAGAGAAGCAACATCGCTTATCATTTGATTTGTGGTGTGCGTCACATGTGCCGGTCACGCCGAACGCCGCGGGAGCGAATGGCCCGTCCTGCTGAGAGGACAGTGAAGAAGACAGGCCGTTGCTGTTCACCTGCCTGCCTCCCCCACCGCCGCGTCACAACGGACGCATGTGACATTAATCCTTTATGTTTCCATTCACTGCTATGGCTCACATGGACCCTTCAACCGCTGCCACCTCTGCCTCTACACTGCCAATAAGCACGCACACACAAACACACACACAAACATATAAAACAACTCAGCGTCGACTCCCTGGAGAGGGCGACAATGGCCTTGCGACGCGAGGGTGATATTTACAGCCAGGGCCCCCTGGGAATGTGAGTTCCTTGTCACAAAGCTAGCCCTCTAAACACACAGGTGACTAATAGCTGAGTGCGGGCCCGCTTACATAGAGGAGGGGTCCATTCCAGTGTGTGCAGTGCGGCTGACAAATCTGAGACACTCCAGCCGCGTCAAAGCAGAACAGAGACCGGCCTTTGACGTCAGCCCTGTCGTAAAGGCTGGGCCGGGGGAGGTGGGGGGGCGGGAGAGCTCTCTGACACGGATGGTACCACTTCCTGTTGCTAGAGGACCCTCAGGGTCTTTCTGTGTGCGGTGGGAGTCCGGTCTGGCTTTTTACATACCTCTCTGTCATAAACACGCTCGCGCACATACGCGCACGCACACACAGACGCATGCATGCACGTTACGGGGGAAGAGAGAGAAAGAGAGAGAGAGAGAGAGAGAGAGAGAGAGAGAGAGAGAGAGAGAGAGAGAGAGAGAGAGAGAGAGAGAGAGAGAGAGCAAGGACAGAGCTATTAATAAAGTATTCACAATATCAGCTCTCATTGTTCTTGTAGTGTGTTAATAAGCAGCCATTGTTCATACAACGATATCAGACACTATTGTTCATTTCATTAATTATCAATCCATAGGTAGAGCCAGATCTCAAGTTCAACTGGGTGGCTTCAGGAATCTGTATTGACTGTGTAGCTTCAACATCTAAATAGATTTCAGTGCATCTTAGCCAGAACGAGCTGTCAAAAGGAGGTACCAATAACTGCATGTACCATTTTGTTCAGTTCAGCCAGAATGGTGTCATTCCAAACTGACATTCTACATGTCAGACCAATCAGGGAGTTTTAACATTGGTATGAACTATACTCCTCTCAACTATGTTAATCTGAAACAATTTGTATTTAAGAAGATTAACAACAACAAAAATAACATTGACATGATGATCCAAGATGAATTATGATATTTTATTTCAGCTGATCAACGTTTGGGCAACAAGGTGACTTAACCAAGTTCGTTGATGCAGCAGCAAAGTATTTGTGTTAATATTTAGTAATCGATGTCAGCAATCATTCGATTCATATTTGCAAGGGAATATCCGTGCACCAGCCAACTGCTTATTTCAATAGGTCACACCACTATGATTTATAGATGTAATCCTCCCTGGCAAACCTGAAGACTCTGCTTTAATGAAACACATTGGCTTGGATGTGATGTGGAGAGACCATATAGCTGTACCAAGTGGAAAACAACATATGGATTACTGCGGTCCATGCCAGCATTCCAGAACAATCTGGACAGAACATTGAGCTTTTTATCCCCGCCTGGTTACACTAAGGAAACAGCTTGTTCCCAAATGATATACTGTACAGTAGGCGGAATGTACCCTGCTGTATACGGTATGTGTGTTCAGTTTGAAGGAATCGAAACTGTTCGAAACAATAATACATCTGTCTGAAGAACCTCTGATACAAATATTTGGTCATACTATTAAATGTGTTGTCTACTAAATACTTTCAGAAGTATGGTGTTCATTTCCCCTAAAAACACAATGTTATGGTATAATTTGAATATTAATGTGCGGTCTCTTCTACACCATTGTCAAGACTTTGCTACAATATATAAAACTTAATGAATACAATTTAAAACACACTTTAAAAACGTAATAATCAACCTCCTTCTACTTTTGTCCTCAGAGGAACCAAGATGAGATATATATTTAGACTCACTTCTTTTGAGATAATCTGAGAACATGTTGTCTACTCTCTACACTGGCCTAGCGTAGCTACAGCAATAAAGAGAGGCCATTTATGTATACATTTAAAGTGATGTTAAACTTCCTTGACCTTACCAAAGAATAAGCTCACACTCTTGTGTTAACGTTGTATTTATTTGCTGTATTCGATTTAACTAAAGTATTGTTTTCATCCTTCACTGGGATCCATTCAATACATTTGTACATGTATTATATTTATGGAAGTCTTGTAGACCAATTATGGATTCATTTGGCAGAGACAGCAAACTCAAGATACTGTAGATTGGAGTCATTAAAGAGAGCGACCAAACTGAATATTTCATGCTGAACGACAGCATGTTGAGGTAAGGAAGCTATACAGTCAATGCTTTTGTACAAGTTCAATGACTTCACGCTGTGAAAGCTACAAAGGAGCTGAGCAATGGGAAAGAAAAGCAGAAGCGAGGAGAGGAGAGAGAGCAGAGAGGGGTTTCAGCAGGTCACCGTGCCTGCAGGCCATTGAATTTCAAACTACGTTCACCCAGCTATACCAGCTCAGCGTATTACAAGGCCTCACTGGGTGAGTGAAGACGGGCTGCACACTGGCCAAACCGTATCATCCCGAGCTCAGAAATCCTCTCTGGCGTATTCCCAGGAAAACAAATGCCTATCGGAGAAAAGCTTTGAAAGGACCTGGTTTCATTAGATTATATGAGGCAAAGAAACAGCTCGTATAAACAAGCAACTTATGTAAGACTTTGAAGACTTTGACATACTTTTCCTTACTGTGCTGTTGGCCACATCTTAGTTAAGACACTGCTTCTATGACAACAAAATCATTTCAGCATTTTGCACCAATGTGCTCAGTATCTGCATGGTTATTTGCCGAGCTTCTGCTTGTTGTACATTCCAGCAGGTGTCACTGTGAACGACATGCGGTCTGCCACAAGGCATCCTACTGCTCCCATTGACGCCTGTCTGAAGCAGAGAGGTCAGTCAGTCGGTCAGGCTGTCAGTCAGATAGCGTTGGGGAGGGGTCAGCGGAGGTTCAGCACTGCACAGCGGTTTTAAACCCCGCCAGCTTGCCCCACTCTGGACTGCTGAACCAATGCCCCCGGGGGAGGAAATGTTTGCTTCTTGCTGCTGAAAAACACACCATACTGTGTGTGTGTGTGAGTAAGAGAGAGAGAGAGAGAGAGCGATAAAGCGTGTTTGTGGGTGCGTGTGACAGCGTGTGTGTCAGAGAGAGAGAGACAGACAAAGACAGATAAAGTGTGTGTGTGTGTGTGAGAGAGAGAGAGAGAGAGAGAGAGAGAGAGAGAGAGAGAGAGAGAGAGAGAGAGAGAGAGAGAGAGAGCGAGAGAGAGAGAGAGAGAGAGAGAGAGAATGCATTGAAGCGAGTGTGCAAGATAAAGATCATTGATGTTTTTTAAATCACAAGGCATCGGCACTGTGAAAACCTGAGTCACAGGTTTTGAGAAAAGAAAATACATTATTTCTCTCTGTGTACCCTGTGAAGCTTTTTTGACTTTCCAGGGAAGGCTGCTTAGCATGTTTCGGCAGGGCTGAATTGGTATTGGCTTACAAAAAGTCCGACCGTCTGTGCTTCAAGGACACAGTGTCTTAATTTTTTTTACTGAGAAGTAAAGATGAAACTGCTGGCCTAATGCTCTTTGTCTCTGGGTGACTGCCAGATTTCGAATCACCTAAATCATGTGATTTCTAACCTTGATGTCATTCCTGCTCTCTTTCACTTTCATTTCATTGTCAGATATAAATCTGGAGCTGGTTACATAGGTTTGGCAGCAACACATTCACAAACAGACAGGAATCTACTTGTTCTTCCCCCTCCAAAGCCCCCTCTCTCTGTCCTCACCGTATCGCCCGTATGTGATCAAGTACACTTGAAACTTGTACGTTTATGAATAAGCTGAAAACAACATCTTATTTAGAGGAATGTTAGTAGTGCTATAAGGTCGCTCAAATCGGTACATTGTCAAGCATTCAGTTGCTAAAGTGTTAAAGCGTTAAAATCAGAATATGCTCACCGGTAAAGGAGAGCCAGAAACCCGAGCAGGAGGCTGACTGACAGAGTCCATCCTCTGACCTCGACGTGGAACATCTTGAAGAGGTCTGGTATAGACTCCATGTTGGAAATGGTTTCTTCACAAGGGTTACCGCTGGCTATGAGCTCCTGCAATGAAAGCAGTATGTACTCGCCTTACAGTAATACAGTATAGTATAGCACCTTGGTGAGGAGTCAGTTTGCCTACAGCTGAGGGAAAGAATGATGTGATATGTTAGTCATACTGTCATCTAAAATATAGGGACACGTTAAGATGGAAGAAAGCACGTTAACACTGGAATAATTAAATAAGTAAATATGTCATCAATTAAGAAAACATATTCTCCTGGAATGTGCTCATTTGTTTGTTTCCAAGGCAGCCTGTCAATTATTTGTTTCAGCAAGTGCTGTAGCTTTGTCTCTAGTGTTCCAGTGTGTTCCCCATTGCCTTGCATTGTTTGAACCAGGAGGCCTCTACTGCCCTCAGTAACACGATGGCAATGATCAACCCTCAGTGAGGGACAAACACAAGTGGCAATGTCCAGTTGCACTATGTTTAGATTAAAGCACGGATCTGTGTGTGCGTGTGCACGTTTGCATGTGTGTTGGGGGTAAGGGGCACAACATTTTTAGAAATTATCAGTACATAAACAATAGAATAATCATAATGATTATTATTATTATTATTATAATAAAAATAACTCACTTTGTTTATTGTAAGAAAAAAAAAAGCCTCTATTTAAAAATAAATAACGCAATTTAAAGCTACTGCATGCATATAATGCTTATATGGGATAGGTATAGTCATTTAGAACCTGCATAGTAATTCTAGTCTTTTGTTCATTGTTACGGTAATTCCTTGGCTCAAAAATCAGATGAATGCAAAAACATGGTCAGATCAATCTAAATTATGTTATATGCTGCTAGTTTGCTTGGAAAGCCACTATTTTTGACATACTGAGAAAAACACAGCTTCTACACAATAGAAAAACTACAACAAAATAACATTTTGGAGTAAGACAACCATGGATGATAGTAAAATGCTTAAAATGGCAAATCGTATATCTTCATGGAGCATTTTCTATATAAACTATTCATAATGAAGAAATGGTTTAATGAGCACCTCTATAACTAGCCAGTAAGTTAACTGTGAAACTTAATTGTCTTAATGTAATGCTCAAAGAAATTCTGCAAATGACTAAATACCCTGTAGTGTAGCCAGAGCGGAGATACATCGACATTTCAATCATGTAATATAATATGCAATTAAACATATAAGATATTCTCTTTCATAGAGTAATGGGTTTTACATGCATTGCTTACAACATCAAAACCTGATCGAGCTTTCCTATATGTTTTAGATATAATCATTTGTATAGCTTCCATGTAAAGGACATTTTGAAAATTAATTTAGAGCAGGTAATTGGTTTTACGGGTCCAATGAACATGGCTGATACAAAGTGTTTTGGGAACCCAATTAATTTGGAATGTGCTTTATTGTCTACAGTAGATGAAATGTACAATATCTCATGAACAATTTGGGGTGCAGCCTATGGCATAATGACATGTTTGCAATTTCAATGTTGCTGTAGTCTTGTCGTCAATTTTTATAAAGACCAAATTCTGTTCGTACGATAAGAACGAGACAATGAGTGATTTTCAGTGCTGAAATAGCTGGCCGTAATAGGCTAACCATGGTATGCTGCGGTGTACAGATATTTTTCCTGAATCAGCACACCTACTGTTTCAGAACGTTATAGGGTATGTAACAACTGATAGCTTTTTCCACTGACACAAACAAGACTGGCAGAGGACAAATATTATTGGGAATGCCCTGGCTCCTTGAATTCTCACAGAGTACAATGTTAAATTGGAATGCATGAATTCCAAATTGCAACATTGCTTACATGCCTTAATTAGAATAGCAATAGAATTTGCAGGCCTATATTATGCAACACAACCCAAAGCCGTACTGTGCACAAAATACATTCTTAAATTAGAAAAATATCCATGCAAATAAATAGTTTCCATTATGCATAACACGACTTTAAAACGATGACATAGAAGTTAACAATATCTGCGTGTTTGAGTGGAACAACCAACAACATGTAGCCTATCTGTATAGTCTACGTGCTTTAAAGTATTCTGCCCTACATACAGTAGACTACAGTTTAGCCTATAGTGCAGAATCTTCTGAACATTAGCCTACTGTGTCGACAAAACACCGAGAATATTGCTATGTAGCATTGTTCAGTTTACAGGTGAGAACGTTATACAGTTAGATTCATATTTATCTTTATAAATAAGGCTCAAAACCCTCCCTCTTACCTAGCAAATTTATTGTTGAAAGCACACACGCACTATTCTTGTTGACACTGAAGAGGATATAACGTATTGTAGTTCTTCCTTCTCCTAAATGACTACATGTGTGCGTCAATGCACCGATGTTCTGTGGTACGTGTAGTTTAAGCAGTACTGGTTTTATTGCAAAATTAGGATACATTTCCCGCGGTTTATGTTGAGTTTGTAATTTAGAATTTATGACTTCATAAGAATTTATATTCATATTCATATTCAAATGTGTTTGAAACGTGTGCTGGATGGATTTGATTGAATGTTTTTATTTGCAATGCAATTTGTGTTAATTAGCAGTTCATCATAATGTGACTGCCATAATAAATTATGTCAAATTTTTGCATTAACTAATAACGCAATATAACTTCTTAAACTATTTTTGTTGTTATTATATAGGCCTACAGTATCTCTCAGCTCTTTATGTGGGCTACATGATCTTTACACCTAAATCATTTTCTGTTCTTATTTAGGTCGAATATAGCATTAATTGGTTCAAAACAAGATCTTGTAAAACCCAGTACATAGCCTAATCTAATCTCTGATTACAGTATAGCCTATATTGCTGTGGGTGCATTTCGTTGGTAAATGACAGATTACTCACATTTGCGTGAGCCTATGTAATCTGATTCTGATCCAGTTCATTTTGATGAAATCTAATGTCGTCATACTGATCTGTAGCGTGCTTAATATAGGCATGGCTTGTGACCACAGACCCATCCACCCATTTAGTTTGCACTTTGCACACCTTACACGCACTTATCTTTTTCTTTGCCTGTTTTATTATAATTAAGGGATTTATTTACCCAAAATAACTACACAATTTTTTTTTTTTAAATCTAAATAATTGGGAATCATTCATTATTAAAGGCTAATTATCAATTAGGCATATATATAAATAATTTATCGTAATAAGTGGTAAAAGTAAAACTAAAATCAATATATATTATTTGTGATTGTCTACGTTGCTACTGCTTGTGTGCATATCTAAGAATTAATAATCAACATATAACCACTACAGCTGACAGGCGCAGCAGAGAGCCGATGCCATGAATTCTTCCGACACAATCGACTCGATAGGCAGTCGATTTCTCCACTGTACAGCAAAGTCGCTCCTCTCTAACCATTGCAACTTTTGCAGAGACTCCACAGACATGTCGCACGATAGCTGAAGTAAACCTTTAATTTGGCTCATCTTTTGAGCCTCAAACAAGGCATCTAGTCGGGATTTTGTTACAGAGTCTCTCCACGCTTGCTCCCCCTGGACTGGACCCTTACTTCAAATCCTGGATATGAATTATAATCATTTTTCTCACTAATGAACTGGGCTAGTAATGCAGGAGACAGTGGCGACACTTTCAGTGCTTCAAGATGGCAGATTTTTATTGAGTTTTGTACAGAAATCTAGCTTTATTTTTTGCCATGAATAACAGAAATCCTTGCA
Organism: Forbesichthys papilliferus; assembly: GCA_025399855.1. Classification (NCBI taxonomy): domain Eukaryota; kingdom Metazoa; phylum Chordata; class Actinopteri; order Percopsiformes; family Amblyopsidae; genus Forbesichthys; species Forbesichthys papilliferus. The sequence continues at coordinate 2,864 of JAODOY010032615.1, read as the reverse complement.
CCGATGGCCCCTGTATACGAAGGTAAGATATTTTGAAATATGGTACGTTTATGCTGGAGCCAGCCATTAGACATTCTGTAGCCTATCCGTTACGATATGACTGAATAGCGCCTGATGCAGAGGAAAGAGAGGTGGTGATGCGATTTGCCCTTTGTCTCAGTATGCTATTATACAATAAATGTTATCGTTGCCGATTCTTAAAGGCTTAATATGAGATAATAAATCAGATCAGACCATATATGTTTACTCGTGTTTTTCGTTACAAAGACCATTTGGAGTCCTTGGTGAAAATGAGATGTCAGTCCTATCGAGCTGCGTCTATCAAAATATCAGTAATATTTGCCTAAACACCTCTAGGATAAAGTGAAAGACTGCGTAGGCTATAAACACCAAACACGCTCATACAATGAAATACAATAGGACGTAGTAGTCTATAATGCTTCTTAAATTAGAACGAGACCAAAATGATCCGTTTGAAGAAACAGGATCGCAGACAAGACGAGCATCATACATCAATATTCATTTGACTAATTTTAATATCCTCCTATCAGGAATAACATTATTGGAGGCAATTTACTTTCTAGAATCTGTTTATTCACAGGTGCAAATGTTAATTTATAGCCTATCCTATAACCAAAGGGAAGCTCATGCCTTTTCGCTGTTGCTGCATTATGACTGTGACTAACCCAATTGTCAAAATGCTTCTGAGCATGTTTTCTCCTCATTATAAAGTAATTGTGTTCTAACTGATCTAACAACATGTTTACATTGCAATGTTGCACGAATGTCAATATTAAATGTGATTTTACTAAATGGCAAAGCTAACAAGCCAACAGGGTTCCGTGTCTGCAAACGGTATACAAATGTGCATACAGTACATTGAATAGAACAAAGTAATACTCCAAGAAAAACATGAATAGCCAGTGGTGGTGGTATTGTACGGCATTTTTTATATGTTGTGGGCATATCATGCTGATTTTTATAAAACATAAAAATAAAGAAAAGGTAGGAAGTTGGCTTTTAAGCGTGTGCTGGATGCCATACAAAAGAATAATAACATAGTGTACCAGGATCTTTTGTCAACACATGCAGAGGACACCATGCATTTTACACGTCATTTCAGTTTACTGCAGTAGCCTGAAATGTGGGGCAAACCAATTGACGCTGCATTATTTTGTCACTATTTTAGAGAAATGTGATGTTAAAAAGCTCATTACACTCTATACTCCCTCTGCTGGTAGAAAAGGGTAGACTTCATACAGTAACATTTTGTAAAATAATGATTTGTCATTCATCACGGGAAAAATATAATCAGATTATGTGAAAAAAATACAGTTTTATTATAGTTACTATTTTATTAAAGTAAAACCTGACTAATACATTATGTTATGTGGATTTAATTTCAGTCCATTAAAAAATAAGCAGTGTTGAGACAGGCAGGATCAAAAGTCTGACCATGAAAAGGAAAAGTTGAAAGAGACGCCTATGCAAAAGGTAATTAGGGTAAATTACATTCCCTGCTTTCCTTTCACCATGGAGAGGAAGAGAAGTAAAGAGAATGAGCCGGCAGGAGGAATTAATTACTTTGCCTGTCCTACTCAGTCACTGCAAAGTGCTGTTACGTAGAGCAGTCATGGAAATGACCATGTCTCCAGTGGAAAATAGGTTCAGGGGCCCTTCCCACAGAATAACACCACCAGCTATTATGTTAGTTGGTTGTATGTTAGATAGTTTGTTGTAACTAATATTTACATAGGTAAAATGAAAATGCTTAAAGCTATTTTCTTCTTGGTTTGACTTGCACTTAAGGAGCATGCTATACGCTATTGTATTTTACATTTGTAAGACGTTGATTTGAAATGAGTCACTCATATACCTGCTAAATATAGGTCAACAGGTGTCTGTTATTTCTGCTTTTTCACTGCCATTGCTTTGTGTGCAATAGAAACAGCACATATTCCCACGGCCATATATGGAACAGTTTCAATTAGTTTCTTAGAAGTAAGGCTCATTCTGTGTGTGTGTGTGTGTGTGTGTGTGTGTGTGTGTGTGTGTGTGTGTGTGTGTGTGTGTGTGTGTGTGTGTGTGTGTGGCTTGGGACAGTATGTCTGTTTGTGTTGTGTTTGCCTTTGGCCGGTTTGGCTCAGACAGAACACCATCCGGCAGGCTCTCTGGCAGCGAGGCAGTGGTTAGATCACCCTGGGAGCCCGCTCCCATAACCCAAACTGACACTTTGATGGATGTCTGATGAACAGAGCAGAGCTTGCAGCCCCCAGCTGTGGAAAAGCTAATATTCAGACACAATCAAACCCCGCTGCCTGGGTGCACGGCATGGCATGTGTGTGTGTGTGTGTGTGTGTGTGTGTGCGAGTGTGTGTGTGTGTGTGTGTGTGCGGGCGAGCTTTTGAGTGCCTGACTCACATTTTGCACAGGCTTACGTGTCCGTACACATGTGCCTTTGTGATTTTGGAGGGCCTGTCAGCCATTCAGAGTAGTCCACTGCGGGCAGCTCTGTCTCTCACAGGTCAAGTAATGCTCCAGAGAGCATTCGCTCAGCACTTTGCTGGGGGAGGATGCAGAGAGTGGACAGAAAATGACTGGAGAGGCTGATGATGAAGATGATGATGATGATGATGATGACGACGATGATGATGGTGGCAGAGGCAGATTGATATTCTATCCATCCACACACCCATTATGTGTTAATGTGACTTTGAATGCTTCATGGGCTCCTCTGAGCAGACTCACTGCCCTCACTGACTGGGAGCTCATTTCTCTGGCTAGGCTAGGGATGGAGAGAGAGAGAGAGAGAGAGAGAGAGAGAGAGAGAGAGAGAGAGAGAGAGAGAGAGAGAGAGAGAGAGA
>JAODOY010032606.1:0-21884 GCA_025399855.1 Forbesichthys papilliferus | reverse complement strand
CCCCCCCCCCCCCCCCCCCCCCCCCCCCCCCCCCCCCCCCCCCCCCCCCCCCCCCCCCCCCCCCCCCCCCCCGCTCATTGTTCCCAGAGGCGGGAGAGGAAAATGGGGAGGAAAGTGCTCGAGGCGGGAACCCTTGGTGTGCTAACAGAGCCGCTGCGTCGGCGTGAGCTGTGGATGTGTTTGGATTGCCACTCGAGAGCGAGGCAGATTACAAGAGGGTGACTCGACAGTGTGTGTGTGTGTGTGTGTGTGTGTGTGTGTGTGAGCGCACGTGTGTGTGCGTGCGTGCGTGTTCCGCTCCGTCACCGTGCCACCCAGCGTGCAGGACGGACAGAGGGGACAAGGGGGGGGGGGGGGGGAAGAGAACAAACACAGGTGAATGTCCTCAATGATAACCTTCCAGGGCTCCGGCTGCATACTTAACAGCACAGGCGTGCACGAGGTGCGCGTGCGTGCGTGTGCGTGCGTGTGGTTGATACCTCAGCGTGACCGTCGTTGTCGTCGTCCTCCTCTGTGTCGTTCTCCGTGTCTACTTCCGTCTCCTCGTCGCTTTCGTCTACCACATCATCCACTAGGAGCACACACACACACACACACACACACACACACACACACACACACACAGAGACACCTAGGTGAGTATCTCGAAGTTCTAATGTGTGTTTATATGCAGCCGATACAGAGCAGATGTGCGTTCAGAATTGGCGAACATTTGGCAAACGTTCGTGATGAACGTGTTTGCTTTGAACTTGAATTTTGAAAGATTTGTGTAAACGTTCCGAAAATATTCGATTTTAAACGGTCACCCTTCGTCCAGCTTCAACGAGTGTTCGCTGAGGACTACCTGCTCAAACCGTTTGCTATTGTTCGCAAACGTTCACGGCGAACACAATGCAAACGCGAAACTGTTGAAATATGTTCGCAAACGTTCGCTGTGTTCTGAACGCACCTCTGGTCAGGTCAGTGTGACAGAGCAACAGTGCAGTGGCTGAGAGCTGAGATGTAAGTAGCCATGAAAGACAAATAAGATAGGAAATTAGAAGGGAGAGACACATTTATGGCAGATAAGCATGTTGGCAGGAGAAACACAGGATTTACTTAGTGGTTGGTTGGTTTCAAGGTCATTTTTCGGTAAAAATGTCAACATGGGATCCAACAGACAAAGCAATAGTCAGATGATGGCATTAGAGAAGGCACAAGCGTGGATAGCATAGTGGATAGCATATCATCAAGGACAGGAGCAGGCTGATATGGATAAAATGAAGGAAACCTTATCCATTGCTAACCGGAATAAAACCGAACCAACTCTCCCTCATCATTAGAGGTGTGTGGCTGTATGTTCACTGAACGTACAATGTTTTCTGGTGCATTTTCTTGTCCTGTTCTTGTCCGGGCACAACGGGAGCCTAGAACAAATCAAGTTTATCATATTGTGTCCACCGTTAACCAGGTAACGGTCACCGTGGGAAAGCACAGCATAATGCGATTTGCCTACATAATACATCTGCTTGGTTCCTAGCACACTAGAGAGACCTGTGAACAAGAGAAGTTAAGAGAGCTGAAAAATCACCGGGCAGCAAATTATGTGAGCAGTGTGCCAGTAGTACTTTAGTCGTGACCCATTAAGCTGTTTGCACACTGCCCCGACGAACGGCGACCGACTCCAACCAACGGCAACTGTTGGGATCAGTGTGTGTATCAGTCGGTGTAAATTGGTGTTAGTCGGTTGGAGTTTTTAAGAGTTTGACATATCATATAGTCAGGTCCGGCAGAGTTGTGGAACGACTGCACAGTTTTCCAACAAACGGCAATAGGAGCGTGTTCTTCGGACAACTTGCCGTGGGCAATGTTAGCGCACGCGGTTTTCAATGAAGATGTCTAGGAGGCTATATAATTCACTTCACTTTGCCATAGTTTCTGGACGTAGCAAGGCGATTAAAGCAGAGTTGTGGTAGGAGAAAACCCAACTCGCCATAATAACGCAGCAAGTCGTTTTCAAACCGCGAATTCCTACCGTAATGTCTCGACTTGTTTGCAATTGAGAGAGGTTTTTGCTGTTTTTCCACGCAGCATTAGCCGAGATCTGAGATGTCCAGTCAGTTACAGTCTGGGCAATTTGGACAGACAGACTGCCACCAGCTACTGCCAACTTCAGGACGTTGGTGTCAGATGGACACCGTCTGGGCAGCGTGCAAGCACCTTTACGATGTGCCTGAGACGGGTGTTAGTCTAGCGAAGGGTGGAGCGTAAGAGTGAAGTGGGTCTATGAATCGTGACCATGTCTTACATTACAGACGTCTTACCCTTCTGTAAGGGCTTGTCGCAGAGCTGGAAGCTTGCTCCTCCTGCAAGGCACATTGTGTGTAGCAGGGTCAGCAGTAGGAGACCAGAAGCACTGGATCTGTGGCTGTGTGTGTGTGTGTGTGTGTGTGTGTGTGTGTGTGTGTGTGTGTGTGTGTGGTGTGTTTATTAAATGAGAGATGCGAGCCTTAGGACAACCCACGTGTTTATCGCCTCACAAACCCGTTACCGTGCAAACTATTATAGCTGTAGCCAGCTGTGTATTTACTGTTGGAGCTTGGTGTGATGGTAAACCCCCGACTCTTTCCTTTTAAAAGGTATATTAAAGCGATTATAAGCTCATACACCTTTTTTGGTCAAATTCACCAAATATCTCCACGTAGTCCGCTAGCTTACTGTGCATGCTGAAAAAACATTATCTGGTACTACACAGCCCTGGCTCCGTAAATAGGAGCATAAACAAAGTGGCGAATATCGCTCACACAACAACAATATCCTAACCTTCGCAATGAGTTTCCAATGTGTTGGGCAGAACTTCTGAGGGAGCACCCTATGGCATTAAAGGGAGAGGTGTTTATGTTTTGATTTGAGTACAAAGTTATCAAGCGTTGACCTCAACCTCGAGAATGACCGACCCTACCTTAATACACGGATCTATAATTTGAGGGTGCAGACAATCAGAACATTAATATAAACAGATAGCTAGCATAGCTAGTAATCATAGCAGACCTGCTAGTGGATTTAACTTAATCATCATTGACACAACATATTGCTTCAAAACATAGAGAATCCTAAACAACCTCAATATTAGAAAACTAGGCCAATACAAAAAAATCAACTGACATCTGGATGTGGATCTGGATGAGCTACCACCACATCTAGCATCAGAGTAGCACTCCCACTGAAATATGTATTATTGGCCTACTTTATACAGCTTACCAAAGAATGATTCCATTTAAATTGGCAATGTTTTCCTTCCTCGCTGACCCAAATATATCCCACTCAGAAAATAGTGACCTGTACCATGATATGTAGCTCACTGTGATATACATATATATGGTAATCATAATTAATTACATATTTATTATTGCATGGTACACATAGTTTCATTACGCTTTCCAATTGTGTCTTCCCAACTTTATCTATAGTCTAATAATCTAATAGCATATACATGCAGGATCTGTGTATCTGAGGCTATACAGCTCCCTCCTCGGTAATTCCTACACTGAGGGTAGTGGGTACAAGGGGATTTATCCATCCATAAAAGACACTTAACTGCTACTAGAATATGCACTTCCTCCACCAGATTAGCATTGTGCTATACCACGGTGCTGACATACTGACATAGCAACAAAGGGATAAGGTTTTTAATTATCTTATATTTCTTTCATCGGATTCCTTTAATCATTTGTATTAATGGGTTTATGTATCTTTATTGTATTCCTTTATGCACCTGTTTTAATTTTTCATTTTATTTATTGAATAATTTGATCCTTTAACCATTTTGATCAATGCTGTATATCTGTATTTATGTATTTGTTTATGGGAAGCACAACTGTGCATGTTTTCCCTCTCTGTAAAGAACTTTGAACTGCAATTCTGCATGAAAAGTGTATACATTTTCACCATCGGTAAAATAATAAAAACACAGAACAATATGTACTTGCTTAATAAATGAATGCATGGCCTACATGCAACAGGACAGTGTGCCACAATCTATAGTACTTTCAATCAGAAAAGGAAAATACAATTGAAAGTCAAATAAGATTGGCATATATACTATTTTACATTGCACCGGTCCAACTATGCTATGGAATAAGCAGCCTTTAAGCCTGGACACACTCCAAAGTGTTCAGAGTCTGACAGTTTTGACTATGTGCTCTCTCTCTCACCCCCCGGTGGCTGACTGTAGAGCTGCGCGACGGGTCCTCCAGCGGGCACACGAGGCAGCTGGTAGTGGTAGGATGATTTGATGGTGGGCAGGGGCAGCCGGTTCTTAGGAAAGCACTTCCTCATGATGAGACTGGAGGTGTTGACCAGAGGGTCCAGGGTACGCACAGGGAGACACTCCTGGGGGGACAGACGTTATGCGAGTGAACGTGTGTGTGTGGGGAGGTAGAGTACCAAGGCAGACCTCTGGTTACACTCATGGCTGCGTGTACGTACATAAGCGAGCGCAGCGTAAAAGCAGATGACACACGCCGTGCCATCGCATTTTACGTTGGTTGTAGCAAACTTGCAGCTGCTGAGGTAATCAGAGCTTGGAGCAGCAGACTCTCAGAAAACGAAAACAAAGGTTTAACGATCAATAAGTACTGTAGATCGACATATAAACAGCCTACTTATATGTATTGTCAAACCTAGAGACGACAGGGGTGTAATTCTACCCCCAAAGTAATTATGGGTGGACAATAAAATATTCATTTAAAACATATTAGCTACTCCTAGGGAAGATTAATTTATTTGAACAGCGCACAAGCGATCAAATCCTCATCAGCACATCTCCTTGGCCTGATGAATTGTGCATTTTCGCTCCCAAACTCCCCTCAGCCCTCGCCTGAATGCATAAGATTAGGAATTTCCGTGTTTCTTATGTAGCATTTCAGCCATGTTCGTGCATACAATGCCACGTTTGTCGACACAAATTGAGACTAAACTACGCCTAGCACGGGCGCTAACGCGTTAGCACATGAGGGGCTCAGTGCATTACATATGCGCCTGCCACAACCACCGTCGGGCTTTGGCCACTCACGCTAGAGGTGTAGTACATGACGCGCATCCCGTCGGCCTCGATGAAAGCCTTCCTCCCCACTTTGATGTTGGTGATGTTCCTGAGGCAGACCAGCAGGCCTCTGCGGATCACGATGTGGCGCTGGCGTGTGTCGCTGCGATGCCAGTCTTGGTACATTGCCAGCAGGGCGGGCACATGGGCGCGGTCCACTGCGCGGCGAGCGTTGGCTTCTGTTGTGGAGGAACACAGCGGTTAAGTCATATCAGCGATGGCAGACGCGTGAGATCAGCATCCAGATGGGGAGAGACACAACACACAGACCGGTGGAGGAGGACTCACTGGATTTGAGCAGAGCTCCTAGTGTGTCCAGGGCCACCCTGTAGAGTAAAAGACATGGCAGTTGAAAGAGCATTGGTCCATGCCACAGGCCTAACTGACCGATCCTAAGCCCCGCCCCTTTCCGCCTGTCCTCCAATAATAGTGGAGCTTTTTTATTATTATTAATGTACTCAATATACACATTAATGCCCCCAGAGATATATAATGGGCAATATTATAGTGAAATCCATGGACCTTCTCATTGACATGCATGGAATTCTGGGTCATTCAGGTCCTGCATGAAGGGTGAAAAGCCGCCCTTCTCCTTCCACAAATCGAATGCGGAAGTGCCGTCCGTTGGAACCTATCTGTTAAATAATATTCTCTCTGCTACTATGCTGTTTTGTCCAACCTAAAAAAAAGGGGGCGGAGCTTGGGATCGGTTAATTTGGTAGAGGTCGCATGGGATGGGACCATATAGTTCTAATGAAGGGCCCCCCACCCACCCACAGATCACTCCTTACTTCTGCAGGACGGTGTTCTTCTTACTGTAAGGCCCGGTGAGTTTGAACATGTGCTCCACCAATCCGCTCTTGCCCAGGGAAATAGCATTCACCGCTGCACAGACAGACAGACAGACAGACAGAGATGGGAGGGAGAGAGAGAGCGAGAGAAAAAGAGAGAGAGCGAGAGAGAAAGTGGGATGAAGAGAAAGAGATAGATTGGAGGGGGAGAGAAAGAAAGGCAGGAGAAAGACAGACATACAGTCAGACAGACAGGCAGGCAAGTGAAGCCCGTGGCTATGGACAGCTTACAGGGTGAGGGGACGTAGTCCAGACGGGTGACTCACAGTTTGCAGAGTAAACACGGAGAAGCTGCAGGCATGGCAGGAGCACTTTGGCATTATGTAGATTCTGTTTGAGTAGGCTGACGGTCACATTCAGAGCTCCGGTCAAACGGGCCTTCACTCCAAACTTTCTGTCTGGCGAGACACGGTGATGTTGGCGTATATGCATGCACAAATGTGTGTGCAGTCAACCAACATTTTACTATAAATAATACATTTGTTTATTTTTTTTTGTTGTGAGGTATATTTTGCAAATTAATCAGATTTGGAAAGTGATATTTACATGCTGCTACAATAGAGAGATAGGAGGACTCGTCTGTCAGTGTGTGTGTGTGTGTGTGTGTGTGTGTGTGTGTGTGTGTGTGTGTGTGTGTGTGCGTCCTAGTGTGTGTTGCAGGTTACCTCTTGGTCCCACTTTGGCTAGCAGTGAGTGGAGCTGCAGCATGAGATCTTCGCTGGGAGGAGACTCTTTACCGGCAATGATCATTAGCTTGAGTAGAACGCCTGTCCCTCCTTTAGACACAAACACTCCCACCCTGCGACCTCCACCTAAGGCACACAGCTGCACTAGTCAGATACACACAAAGAGGTGATCGACACACACACACACACACACACACACACGAGTGATCCCGTAATGGATACTGAAAGAGACGGTGACTGCATTCATGACAATTTCTGAGTGCAGCTACAGAATCAATAAATGGTCCATGTATCCCAATTATTCTTGAATGCAACACAAGGGGTTCATATTGGCCTTTCGGTTTGTAAGATATACAGTATTTCCTTCTCCCACACGTCATTTTGCATACACCGTATGTACTAGCAATAATAATAATGATGATATGTTGGACACGAATCAAACACTTTCAATCACTAATAAGGTTGATAAACGGGCATAGATGTGCCTCCTTTCATAGTAAGCTGATGTTTGAAATGCTGTACTGAACTATACAGTCAGGGAGAAATGCTGCATTCACATGGAACACAGCAGATGTCAGAGGGCAAACACTTTCTTGACGGCGTGGCAGAATAGTCAAGACAGAATGGAGGCACTGCCCAAAAAAAAAAAAAAAAAGATTAGCTTCTCGTTGTCCAGATCGACGATGTTTTCTCAGTGCGTGAGGGACTAACGTCCAGTAGTATATAAATATAGTACAAATATTTTAATGCTGTGTGCCATTGGTGGTGACGAAAAAATATTTTTTACGGCCTCACCGAATTTAGCCATGTTGCTCTCATCCACGAACGTCATGTGTGGTTTGTTATTTTTCCATCTGCCGTGTTCCATGCGAATGTAACATAAACCATCCCATCAATTAGAGTCAATCATCTGCTCATCCGCTGTTGTGCAACCAAGCAAAACCTACTCACCCACAGTGAGCAGCTCACTGAGAATATACAAGATGTTCAGGGTGGTCTGGAGATCCCGAGTGTTCTGTCAAGGTCACAGAGCAGAGGGCAAACATGCAGGTATGCATGTGTTCTCTCACACATTCAAACAAAATAAGAGTCCCCAACAGAAATGGAGACACAAAGAACAGCTGTTTGTCGCCTGTTGTGCCCTTAACGATAAGGTGGACAGTGTTGTGTCGGTACAAGAACTAACCTCCAGTGAAGCAAGGATAACATCCATGCCAGTAGAGCCTTTAGACATCACTTCCTTCTTCGTTTTCTCTGGAACACGTTAACAGAGACAAGGTAACACAATAACACAGATTAACGCAAAACTCAAAAGAAATAAAGACGTATTATGAGAAATACTACAACATGGGATCCCGGCCCATGTGTTGAGAAGCGCTCAAGTAAGACATTCTGTACTTCCTAAGACATTGAAACTACAGATCAATGTTCACCAACTCAGTACAAACCGTCACGCTGCATTTCAAAGCATTAACAGGCTATATGTTTACAGTAGCTCTGTGGCAGAAAAAAAGCACACACTAATCAGAAACACGTGAGCCATGCTATTCTTGTCTTACAGAACCTGAAATATATCCTTGTCCCAATATTCTGCCTTAAAGTTCAATCAGCGCTCTCTCTACCCTCCCACTTTGACCCAGACAGGAGCTGGCAGGTTTTAAACATGCCCATTTGGGAAAGTACTCAGAGATCATTACACTACAAACACAAACAGCATGGCCGGATAGGCAATGTAAATGAGGAAAGTAAGGAAAACAAATGGCCACATAAATTGTAGAATGATGAAGAAAAAGCATCTATTTTGTGTACTTCTGGAGAAGAACAGTACAAATCTAGTTGTTGTTGCGAGTAGGCACAGTATCAAACGTGTACACCGATATGGCGAGCTAATGTCAATCAAATATAAATAGAACAAGTGAGTGTAAAAATGCAAACCTTTGATAAAGTTGCTAAACATGAAACCTATAAATGTGGGACACACCACAAACATGCAGAGCGAAGTGGAGCGGAGTGTCAAATGGATAGACCTCACCCATGATATATGGGGTAGTAAATTAAACCGAGTTGAGCTGTGACATGCACTGCCGTGCCAGACCTCGAAACGAGCAAGTGGCGGTCAAACATAGATCTGCCATGGAAACATGACAGACCATATACGCATGCATGCACAAAAAAAATAATCTATCCATCGGTGGCTGCCTGGGAGAGTTGTGACCTCTTGAAACATTTCTGACATACCAGACTTTTTAAAGCTCTTCAAAACTAAATGACATTTCGATACTAATCCTCAAAGGCAAAAACTAAATCTCTAGGGGTAAAATCTCTAAGGGCATCTGCCTGTCTAAATGTTCCCTAACAAAATAAAAGCATGCATTTACCAATTTGACTGCCTTGTAAAGATGTAATGATCAAAAAGTCAACAGACTAAAATATTATACATGTGCTTTAATTCTATCAGATAACCTATAAAGATTATTACAATACTACAAACAAAAGATACATGGTTGAATTTGTAATAAAGACAAATAAATTAAAGTGGCATGGTTCATATATCAAACATAGTGACATAGACATATGCTTAATTGCTCCACAATGGGCAACAAATAAGTACTTATCTTACAACTCAAGGTAGGAATAAAGGATTCATTAAAGTGGCTTTCAGGAAAGTGGCAGCCTATCCCTCCCATAGTCCTCACCTGACATGACATTTATGACCAAGTTCAATTACTATATACTTTGAAGATTTACTGCATCGGCACTCCCACTTTTTTAGTGTCAAACGAGGTAACTTCAGCACGAGTCATAGATTCCGCATCTGAAACATATTGTCATCTCTGTGGGCCTTACCTGTTGAGTCTTGGCGCTCCCGACATCGACTGTAGCTGTACTCCATTACACAACACAGCAGTGTCAGATGCTGCTTAGCAACTGTTCAAAAATGTGTTTTGATGCAAAACAAAAAAAACGACACTTCACAGTTGCTAGTATACAGCATCGACATCCTCCACTGAGGATGGCTTTTTGCAAACAAACAGAAAAACACTTGCGGACTTATGAGTGGACATGGAATAGGCTCCGCCCACTTCAGCACCTCCCTAGCCAAGCTACAGCAACGTGACCACCCTGCTAAAGAGAACTGACAGATGTACCAGCTTACCTCTCCTCATTCTAGTGCCGCCGCCCTTTCTCACGGTCAGCGCTGGAACAAGGGGTTTGCACACTGACATGCGTGTCCCGGCATTGGGATACGATACAGAGAACAGAAAAGCCCAGGAACAGGTGTATGATTACCATCTGCATGGTCACACTTTCTCTGGCCGTGCCCCATGCTTTGAAACCACACACATCTTTCCCCCAGAGCGGAGCGACAGCTAATCTATCATGACTGAATGTCTTACGGCAGCATGTCCTCAGACAGATTACTCACTATCAGTGCTGGGCAGTAACTAGTTACTAGTAACTAATTACTGTAATATTGTAACTTTTTTCAGTTACTGGTAGTGTAACAAATTACTATTTCCAAAACATGTATAATATTACATTTACTAATCCAAGTATTGCTGCATTACTGTGTTACAGATCGAGATTTCTGGTCCTCCAGTTTTTGGGAGGGAAAGTAGTGATTGTGAAAGTAATAATGAAACTAGTAATGTAAATGATAACTTTTAATAGTAAAGTAATATTATTACTTTTTGAATGAGTAATAAGTAAATAGTAACTTATTACAATTCCTGAGTAACTTGGCCAACACTGCTCACTATCTGGTGAAGGAACATAGAAAAAATTGAGGCAAATGATAGTCAAAAGAAAGAAAATTTTTGAAATAATTTAACTAACTAACTAACTAACTAACTAACTAACTAACTAACTAACTAACTAACTAACTGTCTCATGTCAATGTTTCCATACCATAAGTAAAATGGAAAGTCCTTCCTCTGAAGCTGAGTCAATGGAATCCATCACATCAACATCATTTCACTGGACAAGCAAGGCTGGGTTTATATTAGTGGTCATTTGCTCTCAATACACATCCCAGCACAGTATCAAAGGTTCTCTGCAACACTTCATCTGTCTCAGATGTGTCGTCATCCCAGCTCTGGGCACCCATCGTGCTCCCAATGACACTGCGCTTCATTCCCTGCACTTCGCATTGTCAACAAAGGCCGTCAGTGAAACCATCATATCTGGTGAGGCTAACACCTTTTTTTAAATCTTTCCCAGCCAAAGAGCCATACTGAAAAAAAGGAACACCCCAGTTTCAAACAGCAATGCACAACTCCCCCATCAAAGAAGGCAGACCAGGGGAAAAAAAAACATATCAACACACCGACCAAACTTACAGTACTGACCTTACATAATACTTTACCTGAAGCAGTGACACAAGTTCAGATTCCCGACTACTTTCCTACACACTAATAGTGAGCGCTTGTTGGAAATAATTCAGCACTTTGCTTCCCCTTCTGCCAGCATATGAAATATTGTGAACTACAAGTTAAATAGAAGCCTTAAATATGTAGGCTAATGAAAATGTTTCACTCAGATGTCCATTACTGTCTCTATTATCTCCTTACAATCACCAATACACAGTACAATTGAGAACAATTAAAGGTAGCCGCTAGCTAGCCACTAGCTAACCATTAGCCACTAGCTGCTAGACACTGGCTAGCCACTAGCTTGTCAATTGTTTATCAACATGGCGATTAGAAATATCGTACGTAAGTCGTAATGGACAGGGCGAGGAGAAATGTAGCGAGGATCAAGGAAGGAGGTTTTTAAGAATATTGTGTGTCAGACAGCAGGGTTGGGGATGCCACAAAATGCTCTGGTATCACACTTACATTCCTGATCCTGGGATATGTATTTACATTTTCACACTATGGAATATGAGTGCATCACCTAGCAACATATCCAGGGACAGCTAGACCAAGCAAGCACACTCTCACTCATCAATAATATTCATATCACCCTTTATAACTAACAAAAAACCTCAAAACACAACGTTACACCTGTTTAAACTGGCTTCCAACAGGTTTGGCAGAGGTCCTGTGGTGACCCATGCCCAGAGTCAGCTATATTAAAGAAACACACGTGAGTGAGTCTGCAGTGTTTGAGCTTCAGTGCACCTGTCTTACTCACCCTGTGTCTGCATGAGATGCAGGATCTTTGAGGTGAGCTGGCGTGCACACTCAGCATCCATCGTCATGGCATCTGCATTCATTTTCTCCAGTTGGCCCAGGAGCATTAGCACCCTGGAGTTACTGGGAACACTGGAAATATATACGCACACACACACACGATAGAATTAATAATTTTTAGAGCAAATAATAAACCTACTCCCTTGACCAAATGAAGGCGCATGTGAGTTCACTATAGCGAGGGTTTTATGTTTGCACGCCATAACACTGCATTGGAATACAAAACACTACATAATGAATTGCCATCGATATACCTATCAGCAGAACTAAAATGAAAAGTTGAAATATCAGCATGGCAGCAACTTCCATGGGACACTATGTAAACTCTGAAAATCTACCCAGCTCAACTCAGTATTATGATATGTCCTTATAAAGAGAGAGAGGCACACAAAGACAGACACAGATACAGACAAAAACACACACACACACAGAGAGACAGGCAGGTTAGTGAACTCTGGCTATGGAAAGCTTACAGAAAGAGAGAGAGAGAGAGAGAGAGAGAGAGAGAGAGAGAGAGAGAGAGAGAGAGAGAGAGAGAGAGAGAGAGAGAGAGATGGATGATGTTAACACCCTGTATATAAATATAAACTATGGTGAGAACAGCACAGTGGAAGAGTGCAGCCTAAACAAAAACAATAGACAGCTATTCCCCACTCATTCACACACACACACACACACAAACGTGCACGCACGCACACCCACACACACGTGAACGTGTAAAGATTAAGTTAAACCATACTGCTCTAGCAAGATGTTATATGTGTAGAACTATAACTGCAGGTCTACGTGCATTGAACAACAACATTTATTTTACTTGTGTAATCACAGACTTGATTACACAAGAACTGACAGTCACCAAATAGGCGTATCTAAAATATTTTACAGAGACTATTCATTTAATCCCAACATGGGCCACTTTAATCTCTTCATGTGGAGTACATCAAGAAAATATAATGCAAGACTTAACAACATTAATAGGAAACAAGGTCAGTTTTAATTTCAGACCAATGATTTTTGTCAAGTCACAGTTGTCAGTACTGGCACTCAATGACCCTTACCAGAAGAGTCTCTCTCTCTCTCTCTCTCTCTCTCTCTCTCTCTCTCTCTCTCTCTCTCTCATATTATAGAACAAAATGGCAAAGTGGTTGGGGGAAGAAAATGCGACATTGAGGGTCAACAGCGAGAAAGAAAAAACAAACACTTGCACAGATGGCCAAGACGGAGGAGCATTCACAGACGTGTGTTTGTGTGTGCATGCACATTTGTCATTTACTGTTGTTGAATGAGAAAGATACTCACCCTTTCTCAGATGCCATTTTTGGCTTATTCATTTTTACCACGTCAAAATGTCATAGTATCTGTAGAGAAAAAATATATATACACATCAGCAAATCGCCTAGAGCCCCTGTATACATGAAATAGGTCAAGCATAAACATATCGAGTAACACTTTGAAACAATTTTCAAATGTGCCAAAATTAAATGTACAATTTTATTATCAGAGCTGGAAAACTAGATAATTGTTTGTTTACATTTTGTGCATGTAAAGTATGTACAATCTTCCCTCTGGAGACTTAGCTTTGAGAAACAAAAACCTAAAATGACTTTGAACAGGCATGCAACAGCCAGGATGGTGCTGCTAGACGTGCATGGTCTTTCTTCACCGTTTTAAACATAACAATGAGGTTGCTGTGCCTCTAGCAGCAGGTCTCAGATGTCTAGAAACAAGGATCTGTGGACAAGGTAATTAATACTCTGGGGAAAATAAAGACTGCATGGGATGTACACTACATTAGCATGAAAATAACAATACTAGTAATAATAATAAATTAATGTTATTAAAGGGAATTATTATGTGAAATATAACTACGTGGTTTGTATTGTTGCAGACTAATTATAATTTTAGTAAGTGAAATGTGCAAAAAAAATCAGAGTCAACCATTAGTTAGCACTGTGTTATAATACGGTACAGGGCCGTTACTGTAAACAAGTGAAATATATATCCTACCCATACAGTACCGAGAAATATTTGCGGTTATTGTATATTATCACACACAGGCAAAATGCAACATTGACACTAAGCTATTATTAGCAATGTAAGACGTAGAAACATACGATGGTCTTGTGGTTTTACTACATGGACCGCAAAAGCTGACGTTGATATACACTGCACCTGCCCAAGTGTTCAATCTGTGACGGCCGTTAGCCTGCATTAGCTAGCCTGTGTCTGTCGCCGAAACAACAGTAACATCAACGGCAATGCAAGAAAAAAAAAGATCAGTCAGGATACAACGGATGAAGTGACACGCCCCAAAAATGCACGGACAATACATTTTACAAACCTGTTTTTAAAAGAAATTGCTGTCCCATTAATTAAGGGCGAACAAATTCCTTCTTTAAATATTGCTATGTCTGTGTTGGCTGGAACGCCCCGCTGACTGCCACTACCTGCTAGTTTGTGAGAACTGTCAATGGGAGCTGTCGCGGGACAGTTGCAAACAACGCGAGAATAGGCCTTACTGATTGTAGTCTTTAGCAATGCTGGACGCGCAGATATGACATAAACACATATCTTTCATATTATCTTGGTTGGTTCTTCGTCGATACAAATACAGTTTTACACATATTATCACAAATATTCTGTCTATGTTAAACTTAAATCGTCAGAATTTAGAAGTACTGCAAAACGCCAAAATGCGCAAGATTAGCTCTCATTGTTGCGTTAAATGACTACGTATCCCAGGTTAACATAGCCTATGACGACAGTTATGTGCACCACGTTTTTGTTCCCTCTATGCACTTCAGCCTTCGAGGATATTTTTTATTAGCTAAAATATTATCAAGGTAGGTGTGTGTATGTTTGATAACGAAAACATAACGTTGTAATCATGTTATTTATTACACATCCTACTTAGACAATTAATTATATTTGTATATGGAGCGTTATTGTTAGTAATCCTACAGTACGATCTGTACTAGTATGTATGTTAGCTAAATAAGTACTGGCCTGATTTGCAATATTGACATACACTTCTTATTCAGTAACAAAGTTTCTTTCAACTTCTCTACGGTACTACGTATGCCTGCTCATTCGCTCTTGATATTTAGCATAGACTTTGTGTTCCAGGAGTAAGTGTCAGCTAACCTGGAATTATCTGATGGAAGATAACACTTATAATGCAATAATTTCTGTTTAAAAGGAGGAGTCATTTTCAGTCCAGTTAGTACCTCACCTTGCTCAACACATGTCAGAATGATTTGTTTGTGTGTGCCAGACCTGAGACAGTACTTAGGCTAAAACATTGATTGGTTTCACTTATAGCATATGGATTAATGTTCATAATGCATAATAATTGATTCATACCAAATGTTAATACTTTGTTTCCTATATGTGTCTTTAGTATTGAAATATTGTTTACGCTTATGGTACTGTATAATCCTCTGCTCTGGTTTGTCCTCTGCTTAGCTATCACCATGGTGATGAAGTCCTCAGTTGATGATGATGAGGCTGGTTGGGGAATGGGTATCCCAGAGAAGATGCAGAATAATGCGGACTGGGTTGATATTACGCATGAGTTCAAGGCGGCATGCAAAGGTGCAGATTATCTGTGAGTTTATTGACTATATGACTGAGAGGAAAAAAGATAGGTACAGGATTGATTCTTTCTTTGTTTCTCCATGTTGTTGAATTATGCAGAACTGAGCCTAGGAGAGTTGCTTCATGACAAACTGTGAGTATAATTCATCTGACTTTAAATTAGCCTGCAGTTGACTTGCCGGTTGATGTGAGGACTTGAACACGTATTTAGGTTTACTTCTCATAATACAGTTCTAATGATTTTCAGCTAAGTAAGCATAAGTAATCTACTTTGGTAGGTTTGGCCTCTTTGAGGCCATGTCAGCCATTGAAATGATGGATCCTAAAATGGATGCTGGGATGATTGGGAACCAAGTAAACCGAAAGGTGCTCAACTTCGAACAGGCTGTGAAGGTAATATTGACTCCCGATCAATACTAGTTTATTTAGAAGTTCAAACGAGGATAAAACAAAGTAGACCTGTTTATATATAACTAAACTATAACCACATTGACCTAAATAGAGCTGTAACTCTTTCTATGTTTCCAATAATCTGTCACTTATGTTTTTCTCAGGACGGTGCAATCAAAGTTAGAGACCTGAGTCTTCCTGAGCTGATAGGCATTATAGACACAAGTTTCTGCTGCTTGGTACGTTCTCCCTGCCAGAACAATGAGTACACATGTTTACATTATTGTCTTTTGAGATAGTACAGTTGGCGGGCATAAGGGTACTTCTGTCCACTCGTTTCATTGTGTGCGTTACCTTATGCTCAGATTACATGGCTGGAGGGCCACTCTCTGGCACAGACAGTGTTCACGTGTCTGTACGTCCACAATCCAGACCTGATCGAGGACCCTGCGCTAAAAGCCTTCGCCCTGGGCATCCTTAAGGTGTGCGACATCGCCCGTGAGAAGGTTAACAAGGCTGCTGTGTTTGAGGAGGTACGGTTGAGCATCGCTTGCTTTCATTCCACTAGCCTGTGTCTGAATATACATTTATACTGTGTTCTGCCACAGCATATAGTTACATAATAACATATTAATAATAATACATCTTATTTGTATAGCCCTCTTCATACAGGAAATGTAGCTCAAAGTGCTTTATAGAGAGGGATTTCAAGCACAATCAGTGCGTCTCAAAAGGAAATACAGAAATGAGACAGTATAAAACGGTTATAATATACAGTACATACAATTGTACAAGTTAATATAAGGAATAAGACATACATTGTATTATAAGGAACAATGCATAATCTACATAGAGGAAATACCATGGGTATGGCATATAACATGGGTCTGTAAACACCGTTAGATCATTTACACCTCTAGTTCACTGCTGATTGGTAGATGTGCTGTACGTGTCGAACGCACCACATCCACTGTGTTTTATTTCTCCAGGAGGATTTCCAGGCAATGACCTATGGCTTCAAGATGGCTAATAACGTCACAGACTTGCGAGTCACAGGTACAGTTTGGAGCATCTGCACCTGAACAAAGGCATCATCGGTCGTGATCCATGCAAGGATGTGAGGGATGTTTGTTTCTCTCACTAGGTATGCTGAAAGACGTAGAAGATGAGCTACAGAGGAGGGTAAAGGTAATCGTTGTGCATATTGGCAGCACTTTAACGCAACTAAATCAGTTCCAGGATGTGTTTCATTCTCTCTCTCTCTTCAGAGCACACGCAGTCGGCAGGGCGAGCAGCGAGACCCAGAGGTGGAGGTTGAGGTAGGACGACACCCATTTTAAGGAGATCTCTATGCCTGTTGCTCCTTAAGGGCAGAAGAACACGGTCCATAAAATGACAGTTAAGAATATAATCAGCCCTTGTGGAATGAAAGTTAGAGAGCGAGAGATACTAACATGGCGTCATTTCAATGTAATAACCATGCTCCATGAACTATACACATCGAGCTAATTTATCTTTATCGTGAATCGTCAAATGCCTGCTAGGAACGTCAGTTTGTCGTTGTGTTTCTCACACAAGTATGTGTGTTTGTGTGCGACCATGATGTTCCCAGCACCAGCAGTGTTTGGCACTGTTCAACAGAATAAAGTTCACACGCCTGCTATTGACTACCCTGATTGCCTTTACCAAGAAAGAGGTAAGAGGCCCGGCTCAGACACTTGGGCATGTAATGATTCACAGTTAGGTTGTTATCTGGCGATTTGGAAAGCTTGGAGAGCATATGAACCTCCAGACATTTTTTGCTATAAGCACACTGTGTGTGTGTGTGTGCGTGCGTTTGTTTCCCCTTATCAGACGAGCTCTGTGGGTGAAGCCCAGAAGCTAATGGCTCAGGCAGCTGACCTCTTATCATCCATCCACTCCAGTGTCCGCCACGGCATCCAGTCACAGAACGATACCTCTAAAGGAGGTAACACGAACACTGCCAGCGCTCTCCCTTGTGTGTGTGCGTGCGTGCTCTCTCCCAGCCGTCCAGTTAGTGTGTGACATACAGATAACACTAACCATAGACATACATAGACATCATATAGAAGAGACAGACCGCTTCAAGAATTCTGAATACAACTCTCTATTCGTTAACGACATATATGGCAGTTGGAGAAAAAGAGACAATCGTCTGCTTTATAGTGGTCGAGCCTTAACCTATTAAGCCAATCGTATGGTTGCACCGCACGCACGCAAGCCCATTGTTGCGTGTGTAGTAGAATGACAACCTGTAGCGAGGGAAAAGTTTTTTTTTTTATTTAAACCTTATTTTGTGGTAAGAAGATTTGACTGGTGTAGTTTTTATGTCCCAGTGATCATTGGAAGTGCAGTTATGGCCCTCTTTCTGTTAATTTAGATACATTATTCCTAATAACTGCCCACTGTGCCCAGAGGCGTTAGCAAGATGGCCGCCAAGCGTCCAGACTTGCCTATAGGCACTTTGCAATAACACACACGGACGACAACAAATATACTATACAGATACTTTCCATTCTTTCACCTTCTGAAGCTTGTTGTCAGAGTTGAATAAAGCTTTGTTTGCCGCAGACCATCCCATCATGATGGGCTTCGAGCCCCTGGTCAACCAGAGGCTGCTGCCCCCCACCTTCCCTCGCTACGCAAAGATAATCAAGCGGGAGGACATGGTGGCCTACTTCAGCAAGCTCATGGAACGCATCAAGACCGTCTGCGATGTCATCCACACCACCAATCTGCACGGCATTCTGGTGAGAGCCTAAACGCATGAACACACTGCTCGGTACGGTGTTTACACCCTACGGTTGTTGGTAGTTTCTGTTGCAAAATTATTTGCAGGCACAGGAGTATTTGTCATAGTGGCCCATGGAATGTTCTGTCAAACATAGTGCAATACCATCCGTTGACACATACACACACGCTATTGTGACCATTGTGTTTGGCCCAGGACTTCTTCTGTGAGTTCAGTGAGCAGTCTCCCTGTGTGCTGTCCAGATCGCTGCTACAGGTGAGTTAAACAAAATACACACACACACACACACACACACACCTACCTGAGTTTATTTTTAAGTGGAATTCACACTAATGGCGGCAATAGCTGCACCCACCGTGGCGGAAAGCTGAAGGTTTAGCCCACTAACTTTTGCGTGTACCTCCACTGCACAAAATTCCACGGAGAAGTGCAAAAGTGGTTGGGGGTTGATAAACTACTATGGGCTATATGCGGACAGTCCTTTGTATAATCTTTGTTTTATCCACGAATATTAGCAACAGAAAAGGAGGACGGTTGGAAATAATGAAATAATAGGCTGTGTGATATCAGGATGTTTTTATTTTCTTTCTGATCAACTTCCTCACGTCGGACGTTTTCCCGTGGAAAGAGAGGAACACACGCTGAGTCCACTGTGTAGGCCACCAGCATAGCCAGCTGAAGCCCTGCTAAAACAATACTTTTTTTTTAATCTAGCGTTATAAGCATAGAAAAAAACGAATTATGTAAAAATAAAATTATACAAATATGCTTGAAAAACAGTTTGTGCCGTTTTAAAAATAACTTATGTAAATGTGATCGTACGTTATACTGTTTCTAAGTACTTATGAGTCCATTATATTCTTGATATGATTGATATTGAAGCTGGCCTGATTGTCAGCGAGAGGCAGTATTTAGGGGTGTGACATGGGCGTGGCTAGCTTGCTCCTGCCACGCCTTTTGCACCTGCTGCTGCGGCAAGCGTTTTTTGGGCTTACTTATTAGATCAGTGTCTCAATCTTGACAAAAGGTTTATTCAGGGCCTTTCAGTTACCATTTATAGGCAAGTGTCAGCGTTAATTGGGTGGGAAGAGACGCTCGTTCACGTGAGATAGATTTCAAGTAGGTTGTGATTTATAAAGTAAAACTGGCGTGGGATATGCGTGCGCACTGTTTTATAAATCGGAATATTTATGTGCGCACGCACGCACAAACTTTCTGTGTTTCGTTCGTATGCAACATTCTATTGTGAATTCTACGCACACTTTTATGAATGAGACCCCTGATGTTTACTAAACCAACTTCTTTCTGTACCTGGGATTATAATGATTTTTTAAATTAGCATTATTGTATTGTATATTTATTTTCAAATATCTTTTTCATTTTGAAAGGCCACAGAGAAAAGGACTTGTATGTTTACTAAACCAACTTGTTTTCTGTAACTCCAGACAACATTTCTCATCGATAATAAGAAAGTGTTTGGGACCCACTTGATGCAGGACATGATCAAAGACGCCCTTAGATACTTTGTAAGCCCACCTGTCCTCTCCTCAAAGTAAGACATTTGGGATGGTTTACTTATTATACTTTCACCAATTACACAGTTTGCTTGGAACTGCATGTCAATTCAATGGTTTTATTAATATGAAGTATTCTGAGGGTGTGTGTACGCTTGGACTTCTCTAGGTGCTGTCTGTTCAACAATCACCAGGCCAAGGAATATATTGACTCGTTCGTCACGCATTGCTCCAGGGTATGTTACAAGTTTTACGTACAGTACATTTGGGAAATGTAAAGTAACACCAGTCAGTTCCAAACCCTGTACGTTGAATGACGAAATTATGTACGAATACAAACAGAAACGCACGATAACGACACCGTTTATGTAATTAGTTGTATTGATGAACATGCCGTCTGCAGACCCCATCGTCATAGCGACGTGAGTGCGTTTTATGTTTGCTCCAGCCATTCTGCAGTCTGATCCAGATCCACGGACACAACCGAGCCCGACAGAGAGACAAGCTGGGACACATCCTGGAAGAGTTCGCTAGTCTTCAAGATGAGGTTTCCAGTGCATCTTTCATTATGCCTTTGTCTAACTGTGTTTCTGTGCAGTGATATCAAATGGCTACATCTCTCACTGAAGGGCAATTGACTGATCCCAAGCACTTACATTCTGTAATCGAATATGTTGACGCAACACTTACGGACATATATTTCAATTGGAACAGTGAGCCATACACCGACTGTTTTGTAACCTGCTGTTCAGTCCACTGCCATTCGCGTTCTCTGGCTTTATAGCCAACGTTCCACCATCCTGAACGCAGGGTCCGTCAACTGTCTGCCTAGGGCCTACTATGCTGTTTTGTAAAAGGGGCGGTGCTTAGGAACACCTTGTGCCTTTAGTAAGCATATACAGTACCTTCACCTTGATGCTTAAGTGGCATGGAGCATCCACGTTGTAACAGCAGTTCTTCTGTATATGATGGAGCAGCAGGTCAAATGGTTTTCCTTTGGGTCCCCATGCAGGCAGAGAAGGTAGATGCAGCGTTGCACAGCCTGCTGATGAAGCTGGAGCCCCAGAGACAACATCTAGCCTGTCTGGGCACCTGGATCCTCTACCACAACCTGCGCATCATGATCCAGTACCTGTTGAGCGGCTTCGAGCTGGAGCTGTACAGCATGCACGAATACTACTATATCTACTGGTACAAATGCACACCGTTGCTCATGTTAGGGTTTCTGTTGAAGGCTTCAGATAGGTTGACTGTGTGTGTGTGTGTGTGCGTGTGCAGGTACCTTTCAGAGTTCTTGTACGCATGGCTCATGTCCACCCTGAGCAGAGCTGACTCGTCCCAGATGGCAGAGGAGAGGATCCTAGAGGAGCAACAGAAAGGACGCAGCAGCAAGAAAGCCAAGAAGAAGAAGAAAGGTGCTAGAGGGAGCCACCTGGTGGTGGATGGCGGGCGTTGTTGTGCAGGATAACATTATTATTTATGTGGACTCACTGGATCATTGGGTGTTTCTCAATGTCAAGGATGCTTCCTTGGTAGGACGGATCCATCCAAGCGCCTTCCTAGTCGGGTCCTTTCTAGGCTAGGAAAGACTTTCGAAGATCACGTATTGGAACGGCCTAACTAGTGTGCAAGATGACGTCATTCAAAAAAAAGTCACACCTTCAAAATCATTATGCTTAATTAAACAGCGCGTTTCGTTTTTAAATAACAGTTGAAAGAACAATGGATCGTGCTGTTTTGTTGTTAGTTTCGTTTTGCGCCATTTTTAAATATCTCCTCTTCTGACGTTCGCACA
>JAODOY010032595.1:17500-21887 GCA_025399855.1 Forbesichthys papilliferus | reverse complement strand
GTGTGTGTGTGTGTGTGTGTGTGTGTGTTTGTGTGTGTGTGTGTGTGTGTGTGTGTGTGTGTGTGTGTGTGTGTGTGCGTGCGTGCGTGTGTGCGTTTGTGCGCTGAGAACCTCAATAATGCGAGCTTGAAACAATCGTGGTGGGGGATGGGCAAGGAGTGCCTGCATGTGTTTGTGTGTGTATGTGTGTGTGTGTGTCTAATCCCTGAAGAAAATGTGGAAGAAATGAGTCTAATTTGCAAGGATGAAGCTAGTCTGGAGTTGTGGCTGGAAGAGATGGAGAACCTTTCTTTCTTTCTTTCTTTCTTTCTTTCTTTCTTTCTTTCTTTCTCCCTTCCTTCCTGTGGGAATATAGTGGCCTGTCATCCAAGCGTTACAGCTAGCCAGCCAGTCAGACAGACACCCCTCCTTCCTGTGTGTGTGTGTGTGTGTTCATGTGTAATAGCAATTAGTCATCAGGCCAGTCTGCAGTGCTCTGCCGGTCTGGACAGTCCTGCACTGGCGTTCACACCCCTCTACCCTTGTCCCCCTCTGTTGTCTTCTCACAGACAACAGATGTCTGGGTTTCTCAGGGAACTTGCGTCACTCTGCTAGCACTCTGCTATGACTTCAAAATAAAGACCCTCTCTGCGTCGCCATTCCACTTACTTCCAGGAAAAGAAAGGGGCTAGCTGCTACGAAAGGCATCCTGTTAAAAAAAAAAAAACAGCCCCCCACCCCCCCGAACGCTTTAATCTCCCCCTTAATTTCTCATCTCCTTCTTTCTTGTTTAGCTCAACACAAAAACAGATAAATTACCCAGGATGGTTGACGCCGAGCATCTTCAGTCTAATGAAAAGCATGTGTTGTCTTCGCCATACAAACGTATGGGCAGGTCTTGTTCACCTAGAACACAGTAATTGGAACAAGCTGCTTGGTCAACAAATAGGGGCTGTGAACACAGCATGTACTGTATAAACCATATTGGAGTATCGTTCATGCACAAATGTGTGGTGCTTTAACATTTGACATCAAATACTCATCCAGGTGTGGGTTTCTCAAAGCTTTAGTGAAAATAAGATTAATTTAAGAAGATAATGGTCAACTATTGACACTGGATGAATAAATAATTCTTGCTTTTGTTAATAGGATTATGGATTATAAAGGATTATTGATCTGCCTGTCTCGGTATTCCTTGGTCTGTCTTGGGAAAGCACATGGTAGCTTCCCAAGCCCACTGATTGATGCTGGCTATTGTAATAATAGACTAAAAAAGCATTAATGACCACTACAACTTTAGGTGGCAGACTAAAGAGTTTCAAAGGGAAGAGACCAGAAACCACCTTACCATCATGCCACTGCTTCCAGAGAGCATTATGAGGCTTATTATTATTATATTATATACTCTTATTAGGACACATTAAGGTTAAACATGTTTTAACATTAACAACTTGGAGTGTATTGAGAGTTTTTTTTTCTTAACTTAAGTGAATGTCAGCAGGACATACAAATGTGTGGCCAATGAGCAGAATGTCATTTATGAGAACATTTGCAGCCACATTATAACATCATGCTATATTTACTATACATTATTCTCTAATAAAATCTAACTACACAATGATATTCAATGTAGATGCAAATGTACTTATATATTTTAAATCTGATTCTGACCATACCAGTCACTATAGCAACCTCTTTTGGCTCAATAACTAGAACAAACAATAACTCTATTGGCCAGAAATGTACTCCTGGTGCCCTAAGTTAACAGTAAATATAAATAAATCTAATTCATGTCACATCGTGGGTCTGTCCTATGAGTGTCAGTGGCAAAAGTTTTATGCCCTTTTTATGAAATGTACTATATTCCTAAACTATTTACATTTAATATTCCACTAACATAATATTAACTACAAGCACCTTGAAATGTACAGTATTGTTTGTGCATGAACTGCTGTCATAAGAGATGTGTGAAGCTATCCCATAACTATGGGTCAGTTATTTACAGTATTTATGTCTTTCTTTAATTGCTAATTTATTTAAAACGTATTGGCATTTTTCTGTGAGCAGATACAGTAAATAATACAGTCAAATAATTAAATTACTACACATGTTAACCCATATGAATAACCTTTTAAATACAGAAAATAATGTGTTGATATAAATCAAACTTGTTAGGAAACAATACATAATGTAGTTTCCAAAGTCATTTCAGTGTAACCAATTGAGAAAAACAAATATAAGACCTGGAACGGCCAATAATGTTAAAAAAATCTATGTAAATCAGCATTGCCATTTATCTACTCTAAACGGTGTCATCCTCCATTGCACACCACACCGTAGCCTACAACTCATGCTCAGCTCGTAATGACTAATGACTTCAATGATATAACTCAACAATATTGTATAGTGGCTTTCATTAATTCAGTAATTCTTCAGGATGTCTCAAGTTCTTCCCGTGCTTATTCATTATTCCCAGAGCAACTGAAAATGGGGGCAAACACAGACTTTTTGATAATGAGCATTAAGAAGCATGTGTGCGTGTGAACGTGTGTGCGTCCATAGGCACCAGCCTTTCTGGTTCAGCTAAAGGTAAAGCTCATTACTGCGGCTGACAGCGGCCAACCAGCTGTACAGCCTGGCTAACACACTGGCCCCAGGCTCTCAGGATTCCCACCAAAAAAGACAGCGTGAGCTTCACATGCAAACTTGTGAAGTTCTGCATGAATGAAAGATGGATGTGCAATAACACAATATATGAGTAAATAGAGAGAAAAGAGAGCTAGACATAGCGAGAGACAGAGCAAAGCCGATATTCCTTAGGACCCGACGGTTACAATGCAGAAAGTGAACAAACATATCCCCCGCCAAGGTGTAGTAGAGAAGCAATAGGAAAGAGCTGAACGCCAATGAAAAGATACATATCTGCCAGAGCAAGAGAAAATAGCAAACATGTGAAGCCAAAGCTGCCTTGAATGGATTTCTTTGACAGCAAATGCTTCCAGTATGGAGTGAATCACTGTAAAACCACATTCATTTCCTGCCTGTGTTTATCCAAAGGGGGATGAGATACAAAGCTGTCCGGACTTGTTTGCAGCATGCAGGCTAGTTCACAGAGGGGAAGATGTGCCAGGCTATGGCAGGGAAGGGCCGATACTATATGGATGACAGTGTTACGACGTGAAAACAGTTGTGACAGCTGTACAGCCACGAATCACAGAAACAATAAAATATCATCAGAAAAAAAACAAAACATTTTGTTTTGGTTTTTAAGGTGGAAACTTGTTGTTTTTCATGTCAACATTTATTTATATTTTTATTTTAAAAATATTAGGTTTGTATAAAAAAAAAGAAGAAATAAAATAACAATCACATATTATATATTATATATTTAAAATCCCCCTCCCCCCCTACCCTCCTCCCATCTGCCCAATAATGCAGCTCACATTTACCATAGCAGTCCTGGCCTTACATGACACCATGTTGTGTTGGACACGGTTTTGCGTTGATGGGCAGGAGAAAAAGCGAGCGGTGCTTGCGTTGGCATCTGGCCACTGGGTTCTGGCCAAGGAGAGAAGGCAATGACGAAAGGTGTCAATGCCAACCTGTCAGATTGGTAAACCTCCTCTTTAAATAACAGTAAAAACAGCAAGACAGTGAGTTAGCTTGTATGTACTGTATGTTTGTGTGTGTGTGAGAGAAGGGAAAGGGGGGAGGAGGGAGAGAGAGAGAGAGAGAACAAGAGAAACTAGCTTGTTTTAGTTTCAGTTGTAGGGCAAATTCAAAATTAACTGTATGCTATGTATCTTACCATTATATTACAAACGTTTACTGACTGTAGCAAAACTGATTATAATATTGGATCATGGAAGGGGAAAGCGAAAGTCAAACACTTCCTGAGGGCCATTGAGGGATCAGTAGTATGAAAGGAATTGATGTCTTCAGGCAATATAATGTGTGTTTGTGTCAAACACACATTTAAATATGTTTGCAAATGTTTGTACTGGCAGACATGTTGCTTGTTTTACAATATCTTATTGGATGTTTGAATGGTTTTCTACTAGTATGTGAACAAACCATTTTACACTTAAAGGTAGTCAGCTATCGCAAGCTAAATGTAAGCTAATACACTTTTTGTCAAAGTCAACAAATATCTCCTCGCATTTCGCTGTCTTAACACTGTGTGCGAGTGTTGAAAAAAAAAAAATACTCGCATCAACAAAGCCGTAGCTCTACGCTTTGCTTCATACTAATGTATTTCGATGCGGAGGGCCACGGAGTGATACTGTTTTGATTTGAGCTCAAAAGTTAGCAAGAATGACCATGCATTTAAGAAAGGATATCTGAAGTATTTGTGTGTGCATGTACATCTGTTTTAGAATTGCTCAGTTAGATGCATCTACATTTATTT
>JAODOY010032595.1:10000-12500 GCA_025399855.1 Forbesichthys papilliferus | reverse complement strand
GGATTGTAACTTCCTCATGCAAAGACACAGTGTGCCTGCTCGTAAACCTAAGCAGCGCATCGTGTAAGGGGGCGGATGGGGTGGCGGCGTGATGTTTTGGCTTATAGTGCCATGCTAGAGGAGTGCATGTAGAGACCTGTCAGAGTTGTGTCATGTTGAATCCACCACCTGAACACGGGAGGAGTGGAAATTACAGCCATGAGCAATCTGCAGGTTTTGTCTCACTCAGAGACAGTAATCTTATTTCAAACATACATATTGTGTACACACACACACACACACACACATACACAAACACGTGTGCACGGTGCACGGACAGAGGCTTCAGGCTTGTACACATGTATGTGCACAAATACAGGCACATACTTATCTCTGCAAAGCTCCTGACTGATGGCTCATTGCTGTCTTACCTCTGCCTTCATAGGAAAAATACAATTATTAATATTTTCGTATTAATAATAATTGACCTTAGTGACCTTACAGTAATATGCTACATTAAATCTACCCACATTTTGAGCTTTTTCATGTAATCCTGTGTTGGCAGCAGTGGGCTTTACACAATGTTGGTTTTACTAACGTTGTGAATGGATTAGAGAATGTGTATGCAAGTTCCTTCAGTCATCAAGGGCCTTTCAACTTCCCTCAGTGAACCTGCATACCTACACAAGGTTGTGTGCACAGACCGCATTCCCTTAATTTGCTGTTCTCTTTCTGCGTATATGCATGTGGGTGTGTATGCACTTACTGCATTCTCTGAATTTGTTTTATGTGTATGTGTGTGTCTGTTTGTGTGGGCAGGCGGACAGCAGTCTCTTTATGTGAATATAGATACTGTACAGGAAACAAAAACACCAGTGCCGTGTTGGTTTAACTTGTTCAATGGAGTTCCACGTGAAAAAAGTAAAAGAATTACCGCACGATTATTCATTCTGTTAGAATAGTGTTAGTTATGTAGTGTAGCTTAATGCTTTGCTTTCTATACAATAACAATCACTCTTGAGTTACAGCTACACTGAAACATGTTTTTTTTTCTGGCCAAAAGGGTGCCAAATCACTCCATTATGTGCTAAAGTCAATAGGCCTAAACGTAAAGATGCTGTATATTATGTAGAATGAGTCTGGAGCCATCTTGGATCCCTCCCTCTCCACGGTTGTCTTCAATATGTCAATGGAATATGTTGTGTTTATTCTATGGCCTTAACTAATATAGTATACTCAGCTATATGCGTAATGTCCTGTTTTTGATATTAGATTTGATATTATTTCATCTGAATATTATGTAGCTGAAAAAAAACATGTACAATAACCTGAGCTATAAAGCTGTATGTTAAAAATACAAAAACAACCATACGTGGATAATTCTTTACTAAAATAAAAAGGCACTTTTAACAGCAGTGAGGTAACCATTTCACCAAAGTGTGTTTTACAAGTCTCATTTTGCCCCTGTTTCATTTCATATTATGCAAGCGTGCGCTGGGTTGGATCTAAGGGCAAATTACATCCTTGTCTGTTTCAGTGAGGGTCACACACTCGCACACGCACACACACACACACACACGCGGGCGACGCATGGCTGCCCTTCCCTCCGGCCTGCTGTAACCTCTCCACCACACAGCCAGACAGACAGGACCCAGTGGCGGGAGAGAACGATAGGATGGATGGGAAGACAGAGAGGAGAGAGGAGAAAGAGTAAGAGAACACTAGGATATGAGAAGGAGAAAGAGAGAGGGAGAGAGAGAGAGGGAGATAGAGGGAGAGAGGGGGTGAGAGAGAGCGAGAGGGAGAGAGAGGGAGATAGAGGGATGGAGAGAGAGAGAGAGGGAGATAGAGGGAGAGAGAGGTGGTGAGAGAGAGAGATAGAGGGAGGGAGAGAGAGAGAGAGAGTGAGAGAGAGTGTCAGTTGTAACCTATCCATCCTGTTATTGTTATTTTTGATTATTCTTTTGTTATTATATTAAAATGCTATTTTTTATTTATTTACATCTATTATTTTTCCTCCTTTATTGTTGTTTTTGTTATTATCCATATTACTATACTATACTATTACAACTGGCGTTAATACTGTAGGACTATTTGTTCTATTGTTTGTTATATTGTTGTTCGTATTGAGTGCTAACTGCCCTCTAGCTTTGGCAATAATGCTTTAACAACTGTAATGCTAATAAAGCCAACTTCTTGGCAACGATCTTGAGAGAGAGATAGAGAGACAGGGAGAAAGAGAGACGGAGTGAGAGAGAGAGAGAGAGAGAGGGAGAGAGATAATTAAATGCTAAATAAACAAAATGATTTACTAATAATGTCATTTGTGAATGGGAAATGAAAGACACATTAAGGAAGATACGTGAAGGCTACATCACGATGCTTAAGAGAAAAAGAGACTGCTGTTGGGGGAAAAAGAAAATAGAAAAAACAGTGGAACAAAAACGAAGGCCTCCTACAGAGCCAGTATTGTTATGCAGTTAGTCAGAAACATGTGCATATTGTGAGAATAATACTTCCT
>JAODOY010032595.1:0-7500 GCA_025399855.1 Forbesichthys papilliferus | reverse complement strand
GCCAGGACTCTGACATGTCCCCATATAACCATGGTTTATACATTATGACCACAGAAGAGCTGTGGGCCATTTGACATCACAGTCGCTCAACTACTTTTTCAGCTATGTTTGAAATCCACTATGAAAATGTATATTTATTTGTGAATGAAATCCAACTTCATAGGCTATATACAATATATAAAATATATATTGAGATACAGGTTATATTTATTCATTTGGTTTTGAAACAGAAGTATGGATATCAAAGGAAGCAATCAAACCAGGTTGTACTACAGTCGAGGAGTTATTTAATAAGATATTGAATGATATGCTGAATAGCCTACAATTTTTAATCAACTTTTTAAAGTTGATTTTACATTATTTTATATTTGCACTAATTTACATGTAATCTTTGTCAAAATGGTAATTTATCTTGTAACGTGTGTGTGTACAAGTTAACGCTGATATTTCAGAAGCGCAGATGCAGCATGTCAAAACACCAACAACAAACTAAACATAAACCCCAACATGCTATATGTACTCTCACACACAGGTGCATGTAATAGTGGTGAGTGTGTGACTGAGGTGTGTAGTGTGTGTTTGTGGTTTCGGCCCGATGCATATCACACCGGCAAGAATGAACGACAAACCTCTCTTCCTGGGTTAATATTCTCTGCAAAGACGACATGATGCATGCGTATGAGGACCCTCTACTGGTATGTATAGGGAAACATTACTGACGAAATAGGGATCACCCAGCACGCTCTAACTGCTCTTTACCTATTGAGTCCAGCGGGTGTGGCAGTCAATCTTAGCAAACTTCATAACCCCAGAGGTGCAGAAAGCTTTTGTTTTTCTTTTTTTGGAGGGGAACATTTAATCCATTTATTGACATATATCTGTTTATCTTTTTGCTCCTTTGTGTCACTTACACTGGTTGTTTGCTTTGTGTCATTTCAGTGTCAGCACAAACTCTATTTGAATTATTCAAACAAATTGAGATGTGGTTAGGTTGGGCTGTGGAAAGAAGCAGGCTCATCACAATAAACTTCTTAACACAATAGCCTATGAAATCTTTGAATAGGCACCCACTCTTGTAATTGAGCCATCTGGACTTCTTAGAAGGTTTGGTAAGCTAGTGCAGACCTGATTTAGTCCCAAAAGCCTGATTCACAAAATCAACGTGCGTTTACATGCTACTGTATTGGCGTGCAACATGAATTAGTCATGTTAGGTATTTCATGGGTTTTGTAATGATAAAAGTCCATTATAACTAAAGTCCTTCCCAAACTCTCTTGGTGTTACACTAGGCTACACAGTTATCTTGTCAATAATGATAAAATGTTTATATTTCTTAGCTGAAACTCAAAGCCATTGGCCAGATGCTTCCCTATGACAAACTTTCCTGTTTTTTCAGTCTGTAGTTGCATTTTTATCATAACAATTTGATTAACTGTTTTGGTATTTATGTGCTGTTTCTGCATATTCATATGGGTGGTGGGCAATGACTCTGCAGTGCTGCATGATAACATTGTGCCTGGGCCTATATGGTACCGGGCTCTACTGTGTGATTTATGACATCATTCTGGCCTCATCATGCAGGTAAATTTGAATAAATTCTGCTACTTTGCTGCTTGTAGTTTCCATAAAGTTAGGCAAAATGAGTCAATGATTTGGTTTTGGATACTGTGCTAACAATGTGTAGAAGTGTAGCTTACTAACATGTACGCAATAGCAATCAGCATAGTACACTATCTAACAACAGTAGAAATAAATAATAATATCACATTTTATCTGGGACGCCTTTCTAAAGACTCAAGGACAGATGAAGTGATCAAGCTGGTGGGCAATTACAGTGTAAACGTTTAAACGTCAAAAGATGAAATTGGGAATGAATTATTGTAGGTTATTTTTACACACTAGTGGTGGAAACAACGGAGCTTAAAGAGGCACGGCTGCAGTGGAGACACAGCTGATCACCTTTATGTTATGTCATCATTACTGGATACTTCCTGTCTATTACTTTGGAAACTTTCCTGTGGCAGCATTATGAGGGAGCATGTTATACTGGTGGTTGGCAGTTGCACGGGAGGGCGTGCGACCCTGGGCAAGTCCCAGGTGCTCTCTCATCTCAACCCCCGTACATAGATCATTTGTTATTATTCTGCTTTCTCAAATATATTCCCCACGTTACGCCACTGCTCAAAGATGAATATTTGGGGTATTTTTTCCTCCCGTCCTACATGTTTTCTGGAACACATCAAATAAATTATTGAAAAAATAAATCACATGAATTTAAGCATTGCGTTAATTTAATGGAAATGCACTTTGAGTAAAAAGAGTGAAAACCCTCCCTTTGATCCCATAACGTTTCTGAGATGTATACTAATGCCTAGTAAAATACACAGACATACTGTACAGTTGGTGTGTATGTAAACCACCGTTATACTGTACATTTGTAATGTTGCTTTTTGGCTTGTCGGTACTGTAAATGGATAGTGAATCAATAGGTATTATGCATTTATTTCTAATTCAGTTTGCTGATACCTACACACATGCGCGCACACACACATACACACACACACACACACACACACGCGCACAGACACTGATTCTACATTCCTAGTGCTTTGCCACCAGGCAACTGTCCAAACAGTCATCTTAATTCCTCTCCAGCTGTATAGGGTGTGGAGTGTATTGTGTTCCTACATTTGATTTATAGTGTTGTTGTACTTAAGCGAGAGCAGTGGCAATTGACTAGGAAGCACATGGCTTCTCTTAGTGAGAAAAGCATGGAGCTGAAACAACTCCTGCTAGCCAAGCATAAACTGCACCAACAACAGTATCAGTGGGCCATGAACGTCAACATCCTGGTCCTCCATCTCTGACGTTCTGGAGAACAGCCACACCCTCAGAAAGCCAGAGTCAGAAGGAGTCAGAAAGCAAGATGAGAGCCATATAACAGCCATCCATCACTGACCTCTAGCTCCACATCCGGCAAATGACAGAGACCCTATAGCAAGCAGGCTCAATACAGGCTCAAGCCTCCCAGTTCATAGAAATGGAGACCCTGTACTCAACCTGGCAGGGACAGAAAAAAGTCCCTCTAAACCGTGGAAACAGAGGCTTTCACAACTGATATGGTAATCAAGTAGCAGCCCTGGAGCACTGTGGATGGAGACCCACACCTTCCTTGCTGACCTGCAGCCAACCTGCCATTGAACAGAGGTCCAATAAATAACAGGACTCTAGAGTAACAAAGATATGCCGATTTCTCTGCCTGGTTGCATGCATGGCCTGCGTATTCTACTTCTACAATGACAGCAGGATAAGACTGTTTCTGATGAGAGAAGCAGCACAGTTCTTGGTACAAGACGTATTGATCTCCTGTCAAATTACTGCTATTCTCTGTTAGCCTGACTAGCCTCTATTCACCAGACCCTTACAATGGTCAGGTTCCGTGCCACAACCGGAGACCACGGAGACCTACTGACAAATGTACTAATTGTACAATGGCTCCTGTAAGTCACTTTGGATAAAAATGTCTGCTAAATCCACTAAATGTAAGCATTTGTTAGCTCAGCACTAATTTGTTAAAGCTGCATCTCTTGACAACAACAAAACAACAAAACAACATTATCTTGGGCAATAATCAATATTCCAGCAACAATGGCTCCTGTATGTAGCAGCATACTATTTTAGGATACCCTGGTCACGCGTCTGTATTGAAGCCATCATGTGGCTAGAAAACATTAAACCATGAAAGACGTATTACAAAGGGTGATACTCAAGACAACAACGGGTCTTTTGGTAGACATGATGACATAAGTATTATGTTGCTGAAAGACAAACTGGTCAGGAGGATTCATAAGACCCATAAGATCTCTGGGAGGAGAGAGAGAGAGAGAGAGAGAGAGAGGGACGGAGAGTTTTAGCCATATTACTGTGACATAATGATTCAAAACTAACACAGGTGAGTCATTCTCACCACTCAAACATGATTTGCATTTAATTTCAATAATAAATATACATTCAAAGAATATATGGACCTGTAATGTAAGAATGTTAGGTAATAGTAAACATCAGGACATTGCATTTTAATTATAATTAATGTGATAACATTCATTGGAACACAATTAATGTGATGAAGTGATAACATTACTTAATTTAATTCATTATTTCATTAATTAATTCAAAATGACATAAACAGTCATCATGCAGCTTCAAGAGCATGTGATACACTGTATGCGTACTGTACGGATAATATGACTGTATGGCCATTCAATGTAAAAATAATAGGAGAGACCGGGGATAGTTGTAACATGGGTCAGTTGAAACACTTTCTCCAGGAACAAGTTACAGTACGAATCACCTGATTCACTCTGCACATGCCCAATTTAGTCCTTTTTGAACGTGCGAGGAAGTAGCACCCTGTGGCAGACAGACAATTTTACATGGAAAACATTATTTTGATATATGAAAGTTTTTTTTTAATTTATTTTTTTACATTTCTTTTTTTGGGATTGCATTACCTGCTTTGAATTTAAGTTAAACAAACTTAAATGCCGTTTATTGTGTGTCTATGTAGATATATTTAATGCAAGATGTTAGTGCTAATACTTTACCTGTTACACTGGTAAGAGAAGCTAGTTCATGACTACAGGAGTCTGGGTTAGTTGTAACATCTGAGTCTGGGTTAGTTGTAAGAACTGAGTCTGGGTTAGTTGTAACAGCTGCGTCTGGGTTAGTTGTAACATCTGAGTCTGGGTTAGTTGTAACAACTGAGTCTGGGTTAGTTGTAACAACTGAGTCTGGGTTAGTTGTAACAGCTGAGTCTAGGTTAGTTGTATCAGATGAATCTGGGTTAGTTGTAAAACGAATAAAAATGATACAGAATTACAACCAAGCCAAACTTGAGCTGTATTGACACATTTTTATTGCATTTCAGTATATGTAGGTCTTGGAAGAAAGACTGACTGAAAATGTGCTATGTGACTGACGGCCAAAGACACATACACACATTACGCAACATTATATTCATTTATCTTATTATTATGAATGAATATTATGCATTATGTACTCCTTCACAAACACACCAATTATGTTAATGCTTTTAAGTGTTGAATAAAAATCTTTCAATATCAAGTTTTTTTATAATATTTTTTTATTAGTTAAGTTACATTTTACTCCAGGGTCATTTATAATGTTACATTTCACCCCAGAGTATGTTACAACTAACCCAGACCATGGGGTGAATTGTAACATTTCACTTCATGCGTTTGAGACTTAACCATGCATTTTGTGTTTGTAGAGATAATAGCTACATCATTTAGTTGTAGACATGTAAGAGTTGTAGTAGCAGACATACAAGAGTTTGTATAACAGTTGGAAAGCATAGTTTTATAAGCGCTCCAAGATTCAGATAAAAAATGTAAAATATGTTACAACCATCCCCGGTCTCTTTTACTCAAAACCGTTTTTTGTATTTTTAATAAAATAACAATGTTAAAGTAAAATATATACACATTCAGAAAATGTCAGGTCTTATAGTTACATTAGTTTATTTTTAGAATTGGAGCAGCGGGAGCGGTATTACAATCACTTGACTGCACCGTTGTGATGAAAAGAGAGTTGAGCCGGAAGGCAACGCTCTCGATCTTCCGGGCAATTTTCGTTCCTACCCTCACCTATGGCACGTCCAGCTGGGAAGAGGCCTCCGGGAAGACCCAGGACTAGGTGGAGAGTTTACATCTCCACATTGGCATGGGAATGCCTTGGGATTTCCCCGTCAGAGCTGGATAATGTGGCTCAGGAAAGAAGTTTGGGGTCCCCTGCTGGAGCTGCTGCCCCTGCAACCCGACTCTGGATAAGCGGATGAAGATGGATGGATGGGTTTATTTTCAACATACAGTAGCTATTACGTTGCAAAATTTTTAAAACAGTCAAAATGACCACCAGGGTAGTTCTAGTGTCCATCCATCCATCCATCCATCCATCCATCTTCTCCAGCGTATCCGGAGTCGGTTATAAGAATGGATTTCTGCAATGCACAATGTTGGGTATAGGTGTAATGGCCATGGCCTACATTATGTAATACATTGTAATTTAACTGCAACATAAAAGCATTGGAATTATTTGATCAATAAAAAAAATATATATAACCAAAGCACTGACATATCAATTGTGGCACATTAATCATTTCCTTTATTTTTTCTATAGCCAACGTTTTCCATAAATAATGGGAATACTGTCATTGCATTTGTCACTTTGTAGCATGTATTCAAGCCTTTGGCTAAGTATGACCTTTCAGGGAATATAGCCGCAGTTTCCCTAATTAACTCATCCTTTTCATGCATACAGACATTCATATCCACGCACCACGATGCGTTCTTCATTAGAGAGACACGGAGATCAACAGATTAATTAAATCTGCATAAATGCAAATGTGCTCCCTAAGCATCCTACCGTATTCATGACAGCATGTTTTCACAAAAAACATTTTACACACAAGTTACAAAATGTTCAGACTGATCTATAATTTACTTATAATTGGTTCTTAGATGTGTAGACATTTGTTACAGAATATAAAAAATGTGTAGGCCTAATGTTGACTCAGACCTTGCATTGTTTCAGTGATTATGAAATACGGACCTATTAGGCCGGTGCTTAATTACTTTGAGAAAATGAACACTTGGGCTTGAGTTCCCATCATCAACCTCATTAAGGCAGTAAATATACATTGGTTATTAATGCAAATTAACTTATTTTGCTGCTAGGTCACAGATTCAAGTACTGGCAAGTGACAGATTGCCATATTTGTTTTCTTGCTTTATAAAATAAGCACCATGAAAAGCTTTGATTATTAGACATGTTAAATAACCATACATGTTTCCTCATGTTTTCAATTAATCTAGAATTATTACTACTATTTTTGTAATTTGCATGATTATCACTAAAAATAAAATAACATAATATTTAGCCCATAGTTCAAAACCGGCCAATACATTTTTATTTGGTAAAGTATTTGAACGTAACATGTCTGGTGGTAACATACGTTAATGGTGCTATGTAAAGCACCACATTAAATGCCTTGGTATTTTGTGAAGGCACACATTGATTGTAGCCTGAAACGTGAAAATGTCACTGATCCTAGGTCAGCTATTTTCTTAAAAGCTACGATGATGAATGGAAATGCTTTA
Source organism: Forbesichthys papilliferus (assembly GCA_025399855.1). NCBI lineage: Eukaryota > Metazoa > Chordata > Actinopteri > Percopsiformes > Amblyopsidae > Forbesichthys > Forbesichthys papilliferus. The sequence continues at coordinate 322 of JAODOY010032595.1, read as the reverse complement.
ATAATAATAATAATAATAATAACATCGTATGTCGTAATAAGACATACGATGATGCCTTTATCATCCATCAGAATACGTCAGAATACAAAAACAATATACATCCATCCATACATCCCTCTAATGGATGCCATTTATTATACTGTAAGACTAATAAAAAACAAAACTAATAATAATAATAATAACATAAAATTAAATAAAAACATATAACAATACAATACTTGATCATCAGTACATAGACTTTAGACATAATGAGAGAGAGAGAGAGAGAGAGAGAGAGAGAGAGAGAGAGAGAGAGAGAGAGAGAGAGAGAGAGAGAGAGAGA
>JAODOY010032574.1:0-21890 GCA_025399855.1 Forbesichthys papilliferus | reverse complement strand
CGCTGTGGGGGAAGGAGCCAGAACTTGTGCGGGAGGTGGAGCGCTACCATTTAGATCTGGTGCGGCTTACCTCTACGCACAGTCTTGGTTACAAGATCATGCTAAAAATAAAGCAACATAGGTATTCTGCACTTCCACTTCAAGAAGTGTGTGTATATAGGCGTCATGGATAAGGAACTGCAATTTATTTATTTGTGGGATTACATTTTAGACTATCAGTATGTGTTCTCTATGAACCCAATACCCAATACATTTTGAAGGGCTACAGCATGTAGTTAAGCTATTAGGCTTTGGTGTCTTATTTTGTTAGTACTGGATGATGGGAACAGAGAGGGTATAGGTCTAATTACTTTATACTGAGAGAATACTCAGTGAGATGTCAAATAATTGATACCACAAACTACAGTAGGCCTTTAAGACTAAGATTTTAGCCAATCATGACCAAAAATAACTAGCCTATTGTTAGATTTTATTGCCTACTGCTTGTTAAAAATAGCCTATGATAAAAGTACGTTCTATCAAACTAGCGACTTTCACTGACATCAACCTAAGTCCAGTGGCTTCATACTCAATGGAAGGGAGGAGGGAAACTCATGGTTTGTTAAAGAAAACCTGCTAGCAAGCAGGTTAGGTTTACATAGTCAGTTGCCGTGGAGTTATCTTTCTGAAACAAAACTCAGAGTTTCCGTCATTTCAAAGTTAACAAACTCAGTTTTCACTAAACTCACTTGCTGAAAAAGTGCCCTGGCTACATCAACAGGAGCTCAGGTTACAACACACAAAGGTAGGGTCATTCTCTGATTAAGATGCAGAAACTCCAGTATGTCTGTCTTTATGTAGAAAATGTTTGATGCTATATTGACAAATATTTTAAATGCCAAAAGAAAACTAATTGTCATGCCAGAAGTACTGGTAGGAGAGGTTGCAGTGAAAAAGATGACTATTGAATGTGGTAGAACATAGGATAATATAATATACACAATAGATAATATAACATAATTTAATATAACATATGTTGAAGCTGATGTATTTGAGCGTTGCAATAACAGCTATAGGCGAAAAAAGAGTGGAATGGCAAGATATTGTAAACTACCCCGTCCTCCCTTCCATATAGCAGGTTAGACCATCGTTTCAGCACCATGGCCAGCTCCCTCGCATTGCTCCTCACCCCAACCTGCTGGCCTACAAGTAGTAACTAGTAAACATTCTCGCCTTTTCGCTCTCTCTACTGCTGCATAGTCTACAATGACTTACATGTTCAGTACTCACACCAATCTTGATATTTATTCATGTTCATATTTAATGGCATTTTCCCTGCGAACATAAAGAACATCTTGTTAGATTTTCACGCTCGAGCAAGAAGGTCCCTGTATTCAGTGAATGTATTGCACGCACAACACAGCATGAAGAGGCCACTCGAGCGGGTGAGAAGCTGACTCTTAGGAATACCCCACCACATGGAGTCTATTTTGTAAGCCTCTGTTTTGCTCTAATGCTAATGTTGACACCATAATTGACATGGCTACATGCTGGCCACCATGTAATTTTGGCATTGTCCAAGCGGTTAGCTATGAGTGGTTCTCAACTGGTGTGCCTTGATCCCTCTCTGCCGTCTGTTTACATTTTCAGGTAATAAAGCTATTCATAGGCTACTCTCCTGCTTATGTTGTGCGGTAACCCCATGTGTGTTGTGTTTACTTGGTGTCTGCCTTATAAGATCATTCATATTCTAATAATATATTCTTATAAAATATATTCAATAGGACTATAAGATGAATGTGCACCACCAATGTGGTAGCCATAATGCATGGCACCTACCATTATGCATTGTAATGTTAGCAGGATAAAACAATAATAGTACAATTCATTTTTTATTCTGAATTTTATTGTACAAAAATACTATATTTTCTGCAAGTGCAAAGGATACAATTGCATGTATTCAAGTACATCATCTCTACAATATTGTTACACATTAGAATAGATTTGGAGGTAGGCCTTCATATTGTTTGGTAATACATTTGAGGTAGTGTGCAACAATGTCTCAGATAAAGCTGTTGTTTTGGACAAATAAAAGTAATATAAAAATATTGTCCATCCAATTATTGCGGTAAGTTTCAATGTGTCTAGATGGTCAAATGTTTATTACATTTACAAAATTTATAGGAAAATGTGCATTTTGAAGTTTGCACATAAAACAATCCACATTCAACATTTATTGTGCACACAGTATTTTTTTTAAAGTGATAGTACATTTTGTGCAATGAATGCAAAAGTAAACATTTCAAACTATGTAAACCACATGTAAAATATTAATCTTGACAAGAGGTGGTAATCTGTCTGATTTGAAATATTAGCTTTTTTGAATGCAAGTGAAAAAAAAAAGAATACAAAAGCTAAAAGCTCACTTATTTCTAATACGTTTGCTGTAGCCCTTTAAAAAAGTGAATGTCATCTTATGGCACTGATTTGCCATAAGATGCAATATATTGCTTGTTGCATTTGAATTAAAATGCAATGCTTTTTTTCCATTTCGATTTTCTTTTTATTGCATGCTATGGATTCTCTACTTAGTAAAACCGATATTGTATTGTAAAACATATTTTTAAGTAGACTAACTGCAAGGGTCTTGTAGGCCTATGCCCATTTTGTATATAACTGGAGTTGGTATGGCTTTATTTAATAGGCATATAGTCCTAGCGTCTAGCCAAATCACAAATTATTATTATCATCATTATAATCACCTTTAGAGTTGTGACGGCCTTTGTCGCCTAACTGAAAACCAATTTCATATTTGCCTCCCCAAATTAATTTACCCCAGCTCGACTCTTGAGGGTCGCACGGGGTGACAAGTCTAGTCTGGTTCAGGTCTGTGACCTGTGTCTCCCCGAGAGCGCGCGATTGACAGCCGCCGCTGACGGATGGCCGGTTTTCAGTTACCATCATGTGACTGGCGTTTTATTTAGTACTTGGACTTGGAAGGCTTACTGTTTCTGCTACCAAAATAGACCCCTGTCAGGTGCAACTTTACACATCGGCTCAGGTTACAAGACCTACCAAAACATAGTGGAGCAGACGCACGCGAACAGAAAAGTGCATTACAGTGTTAATTTCCTTCTAGTAATTTGAAAATATATACAAAGTAACAGTTTAACTGATGTAGGCTATCACGCATTATATACGTCTACATGTAAACATTAAAAGTGGGACTTGGCATGCGTCGCTGCGTCATCTTGCCATTGCGCATCCAAGTCAAACGGCAGCGGAGTGCTTCCCTCCATCCCTGAGCTGGAAAGGCAAAACATACTTTACCACATAAAGCCTGTGTGGTACACAAACCCACATATGGCAGTAAGATTTGTATATGTTTAGTCATGGAGGCTACTCTTCATACCCAGTCCACGAGAGGTCGGCCAAACTACTCACCACCTTCCTCTGGTTGCTCAGGCAGAACGTACATATGGGTCGTAGTGAGGATCCGCTCTGCAGAAGGCTCTGGTACCTCAGGCATGGCTGACCGTCCCGGCACTCGTCGCTCAGAAGCAGTACGTTAGCCAGGTGGGAGATGTAGCTGGATGCCAGGCGCAGCGTCTCAATCTTGGACAGCTTCCGTTCGGCCGGTTCGGTGGGAATGAGTGTGCGCAGAGCAGTGAACGCTGTATTTACGCTGTGTGTCCGATCCCTCTCCCGCGCGTTGGCCGCCTGCCTCTGTTTGCTGATTCCATCCACACGCCTGGTGTCGTTGCGCGCCCGTCTCCGCGCGGGAGCGTTGCGGGACGGGGGACCCTCCACGCAGCGCGGGCTGCAGCCGCCGCCCGTTGACTTGTCGTCGGAGGAGCTCTCGCTGCCACTGTCCAGGTCTTCGAGATCGGACGGGAAGCCGTCGTTCTGCGCGCCCCTGTCGCTCCCTGTGGACTTCATGGTGGTTCTGGCTGACTGTTGCCCGCGGTTCAGACAGTACCACCAGGAGCGCGGGCGGGCGGCGGCTGCCCATCACTTTATGCTAGAGTGAAAATAGCACCTGGAGCGAGCAGCTGCCGCCGATCCGGTAACCGAAGGGGTTCGCACCGTTCGTCCCACTAGCAGATCAGCATGCCATTTCTTGAATGACGGATCCTTTCTGGGTCGCCCCAACCCGGGCGGCCGGGTGGACAGGTGGAGCCTATACAAGGGCACCTGTTGTGGTCTGGGGGCTACAGGTTTAAATATACCCCCTCCTCAGTTCGGTTCGCCCTGGATGCTTTGACAGTTTGGCAGGATACCGTCCATATGGATCGAACAACTGATTATTGTCCCATTCTGTATTGTTAAGCGCGTGCACAAAGCTATAACGTCAATGAACGACTATGTAAATTATATTTAGATATTAAACTCAGGCTACTGTGTTCCCTGCAGTGTGTCACAAATAATATGAACCAACCAGTCAGTCAGTTGTCCTGGTTTACATTAAAGACACCTGCGCGCGTGTCCAAAGCAATGCAGCCAAACGTCCAACCCTGTTTATTGAATAATATAGGCGCAATATAGGCGTAATCATTTCTTATTTATTTTCTTATGTCTTATTGTTTTTAATATATTTTACCTTGAAATGTAATTTGCACATATAGGGTATACTGCATTGGTTTAATAGGACTGTGGCACATTTTTGAATGCGTATTCATTTTTCCAGGTAAAGAAGTTTATAACACTATAATGATTAATCATCACTTTTGGGTACCATCACAGGGGTAAAAATAACATTCAGAAACACGATCATTTAGAAAAATAACAGGTGTGGCAGCTGACTTTACATCTCCTTATAGGAGCTGTATACGCCGTGATGCTATTGACTTCTAAATAAATGCTTTGGCTGGTTGCAATGCGTTCCTATGAGTGAGCAGTCCAGGTGGCTTCAGTTGCGTATACCCTTCCTTAACTGTGCCCACTATGAAGGCAACACTGCGTTGTCCGGTCTTTGGCGCTGGATATTTATATATACCCTCTATCTGACCCCCTTTAAGCCTAAACTTGGTTGCCGTAATATATATTACATTAAGTCTGATCTACTCAATTCCACTGAAATAAAATCTCTCTGGCAATGTTGTTTTTAATACCGCCTATATTGCAAGTAATTGCCACAAGAGGGCAACACATAGCCTAATATATAGACCTGCATTTGACGGAAACTGGTCAGTGTGGAAGAACTCTTCAGCTGAACCAGAAATGCCAAAACGATTCCGTGCATTTCATATGCAGACGCCTGCTCCATATAATTTTTTTTCATGGGGTGTAGAGGAAGGAGCTCTGGGGTGACCATTGTGTGTTTGTATGTGTGTGAGTGTGCCTACAATGTTAGGCACTAATGTTCAAGCATGATTCTTAGGTTGGTATCCACCCCTCCATCCATCAATGAATGACCCTACAAGGAATGTTGCCCTGGGTTTTTATACAGCTTATGGACCACAGACGTTTATTGCAGCTGCTCCATTTGTGCATTAAGATTAATACTGTACTTAATAAACAAGAATAAAATACGTATTTTTTAGTACACAATTAGTACAACATAGTTTTATTATGACATTTAAGAAACAGTAATTGAGATATATACATCATAAAACATCAGGAATACAGACATAAAAAAAACAAATAAATAAATACTCAACACAGATGTTTGGTTTTAAATTGTATGACGTGATTCATAGTGTACTTTGTTCTATAGTTCTAAAGTGACTGATTTATGTCATGATAGCACTAAAGGCTGTATATGAAATACAAAGACTAATTGCCTTTTAATGACAAACCAATACAATACATATGTTATATGTCATGTTATTATTATATATAACAATATAAACAAAATGGCATCTTCAAGCTTCTAATCAGTGTACAGTATCTTTGGGATTTTACAATTACTTTGTTTTATAATTTAGGGACTGAAGTGATGTAAGAGGTATGCTATCTGGTTTGGGTTGATAGGAGGTTAGGAGTTTATTTAGTTGATCAGATTTTATCCAGTCAGCCTTTGGAAATGGAAACCTGAAAAAGACACAGACGCACACACACACGCGAGCACACACATGCGCGCGCACACACACACACATTTTTTTCTTGTTGATTTTACTAACAGAGGGTTTCTCATATTTGTACATAATGTATTCTTTCGGTTAATGTTTATTGTATTATTTAGTCAATTTACCAATATTGTATTATCTTTATTCTATTTTCAGTGTATGAAGTTTTACACATAGAACTTTATTTGGACTGGTTTATTCAAGCTGGGCTTACCTTCTGGGAACAAAGAGAGCCTGCATAACCATTGCGGCAGGCACAAACGTTCGGCTGAACACAGCGACTCCCGTACAAACACTTCTGTTCACAGTGTGCTGTAAAACAACCCGACAACAACACGTCAACACAGTGATCTTGAGCTACCATGCATAAAAACACTAAGCCATCAGTGGTTTTTAGTTTGCAGGAAAAGCAAACTAAACTATGACTGGACAAGAGTAACCTCAGAACCTTGGAAATATACCAAAAGTATTGGACCTTTCCCCCAGAGGCTATCTGCCAATCTGGGAGCCCATCTGCTATATCGTCTGATGAATATAGTCTCTGCGGACAAGCTCCAATATTTTTGGGATATTTCTGGTTTAGTCTGTGGTTCTCCTGGCCTATATTACTGATTTTCAACTTGAGATGCAATACAAGTTGCAGGTGAGTTAGGCTAACCTCTGTAGACATATACATATGAATGCAGATTGTCTGTTTTTAATGCTAATTAAAAGATACATGTTTTTTTTCCTCAAGATTGCATTTCAGCCAATGTCTTCTGTAATTGTTGCTCTCCACATAGATGTTATTGTCAATACAACTTGAATTACAACCGAAAGATGTTTCCTGTACCACAATATTGTGCCAATGCCTCCAGCTATTAATATGCAGATATTATATCTGTATATAGAGGTTATTTATCTGCTACACAATGTTCACAGTGCTGTCAGCAAGAAAAGAAGAAACAAACTGTAGACTGGAATCCATTTGTATTTATTTTTCTAAATGTATGTTTCCTTTTCTATACCAAATTTTTCTTTGTCTTTGCTATAATTCAAAATGAGATGTTGGGACAGTAACCTGGTATAACCAGACCCAAAATTCACTTTGTGAATAGGGTATACAATTGACACACTCCACTGGTGATTGTATACAGTGGTTGCATTCTACTGGGCGTAGTCCTCTGAAACTATTGGACAGTCTTTAACCAATCTACGTTGCTACAGATGTTTGTAGCTTTGTAGATGAAGGAATACAGACACTTGAAGCAACCATTTAAAACTTTTTGTTTTCTGGGAGCAATAGCCAGGCTGGAACAGAAGTACTTATTTTGGTACTTTGATACTTACGTATGTGGCAGAGCATGCCTTGCCAACCAGTGGGACAGTGGCATGTGTTTGGTCCTACACACTGACCTCCATTTAGACACTTCTGGAGACACGTGGCTGGGAAGAGAATAGAGAATAAAGGCCCAATTTTAAGAATGTAGGTGCACAGTCTAAAGCGCAAGCTGCATTTAAGATGTGTCCATATTCACTTTTGCTAGTCTAATAGCGGATAAAATAATTGCAACACCAGGCACATGGCTTGTAAGAGTTGTTCTTACTCTCTTGTGTGTTTTTGGCATAACATAATACAATAAACCATTCAGAGTGTCACCTCCCTTTCTCTTTAAAGGTATAGTCAGCTATTGCAAGCTAAATGTAAGCTAGTACACTTTTTGTCAAATTCAACAAATATCTCTTTGCATTTCACTATCTTATCGTTCTCTGTGCAGGATGAAAAAATAATCTGATACGTCTACACAGCCCTGGAACATATACAAAGTGGCGAACACCGCTCTTATCAACAAAGCCGTAGTACTACGCTTTGCTTCACAATGCATTTGGACGTGTGAGGTGCTGCCGCGGACGACCGCAGATCGATACTGTTTTGATTTGAGCTCGTAGTTGGCAAGAAGGACTGACCCTGCCTTTCCAGCAACAGTCAGGATGGCTGCAACATTACCCATCTTTCACAAGAGACTCAAGACACATTCCTCTTTTGTATCTTGACTAGCACTCATTCGAAACTCATCTATTTCATAAAATTCTTCTCTCTACTTCTGTTCCGCTCTCATGAATTGAGCATTTTAGTATTAATCACATCATTATTTACGTCATTAGCACATTTGTTGCTAATGGCCCAAATAATATGACTGATGATTGATGATTTAATGAGATACGGACTCATGATGACAAGATGCTGTAACTATTTGTCATTGTTGATCAGATACTGACTGTATGTGCTCATGTTGTTAAACTCAACTGAAACATTGCATATACATCTTTAGAAAAGAAAACAGTAATGTTGAATCCAAAGGATTTATTAAATATTAGAAATATAAAATTACTCTATATTGCACTAAATAAAAGTAAGGAAATGGAAAATGTTTTTTAAAAACATTTCGCAAAAGGAGGGCTCCGGCCAGAAGCTAATACTATATGTGGGGCCCTGGCGTGGAAAAGTTTGGGAACCCCTGAACATCTCATGTTTAGACCAACAAACCCACCCAAATAGGCCCAAGTGCCCAAGTTCATAACAACGTGGGCACTGGATAGGACAATGACCACTGTGTCAGTCTGAAAATAGCACACTTGTGTTCACTATTTGTGCCAGGTGTAAGAAGGGGCCCAAAACATTTATTCAGAGGGGAAAAAAATATCCCAGAGGTTTTTTTGTCACAACCCGATATATATAAAGTATTTTAAGTTGGATGAAAAGTAATTTGTTAATGTACAGGAAAAATAATTTGGTGAAAAAAAAACAAACCCACATTATATTCAATGTCAAAAATGAATAATAATTAATATAAGTAAATGCATGAACAAAAACAGAAAGAAAAACCATAATAAAATCAGCATTTGTGGTAAAAAAGGGAAATACTCTTTAATTGCAGTACTAATAAGTCATTGACAGGGGTCAAAAGGTTGAAGGAGCACTGCTATAAAACATGACGGTACTCACGTTTATCACATCGCTTGCCCCGCCACCCTGATAGACAGTCACAAACACCTGGGCCCACACACCTTCCACTGTTCATACACATGGGTTCACACACACCTGTGTAGAAAGACAGACGATGGTGAAGAAGAAGAACAGTGAATGTTAATGAATGTTAATTGCGCCATCAACATTATTTTTGAGAGTGAGATATTTGCTACAATGTATAGTTCAGGGAACTAAAAAGAAAACGGCTTAAACATGTTTTTAGCATAGACTATAGTAATTAGCCATGAATGCTAATTAGTATGATTGTATAACAAATGCATTTTGTATTTTAAGATAGGCCTATATATTTGACATTATGATGATGGTTTGTTGATGGCCGAATGATGCGTGGAAGGGAATTGTGGGACGGAATTATCTCCTTTCCTTTCGTAAAGGATGATCCAGTAAGGACGTAAAGGACGTAAGAAAGGAAGCATTGAAGCACCTTTACTTAAAAGGAATCAGTCTTGGGCAAGCTACATTGAGAATGTAGTGAGCTGAGCTACCAGTTACTCTGTTAAAGTTAGCGTCACTACACTGAAGCTACCCCCAAAATGTAGCAAACTAAGCTACAGCAACACGGCAAAGTTAGTTCAAAGTTAAACAAACAAATAAACAGGGCAAAACCAATCAGTTCAACTGTTTATTAAACAATAAGCTGTGTTCTCTGCTCTCACTGTTCTTTCTATCATGTAAACTCAGTCTTCCGTGTATGTGATGGCATCACATACTGATTCTTAGCAGTTGTATCAGTCTTAAGCTTGAGCTGCAGATTCAGAAATGCTTGGGAAAATGTAGCTTCTGTGGACGCTACCGCACTACTTGATCAATTAAAGAGCTTCTCTACTGAAAAGCTATTTGATTCAGAAAACAGCTCCGCTACCGCCACGTTACTCAGAAATGTAGAGACGCTACTCCTGCCCAACACTGGCAATAATATAATTCAATCAGCTCTTATCATGGCTGCGACCTGGATACTTCCGGGTCATTCACTTAGGTAGGAAGGTTCCTAAGCGAAAAATGTTCTTTGGATGCAGCCTAGGATTCAAACCTACAGTATGTCCCTTCTGTAAGACATCTTGAGTCAACACCTGCTAATGGCTTGAGGTCACCTCCATTTTCTATCAGATGATTTGATAAAGCACTTGTTTGCATGCAGGTAAACAGTCTGTGCAGGTCAACAAACAGGTAGAACACTTTGGCTGAAATGCAATCTCAGAATGAATTGTCTGAACACATTTTAGATTTTAAAAACCTTGATGTTTTTGTGTAGCGGCATATAAGCAAATGTTGCTAACTGACTGACCTTGTTAGTTAGCACATGTACTACATTCTAGACAGTTGGTGGTAGTAATGCACCATGTCAACTGTATAGAGGGCGGTAATGCACCACATGCAACTTTCCCCACAGGAACAAAATTACTGCACATTTTTCAAACCCATACTGGTACGGTATTGGCCTAGGGTGCTGGCTCATTTCTGTACACACAAGATAAGTATTTGTCTGGATATACTGTATGTAATGTGGATATCCGATGAAAATATTAGCCTTTCCAGAGGGGCTAAATTGTCATCAGAATGATAGCCGATGGATTCTCAAATTGATTCCTTGACAATCCTTGTGAAACCGTTAATATAGTTAGGATAACATGTATACTAGTTCGATCTTGGATGCATGCAGGTAAGGAATATATCAACATGAGTTGATGCAGGAGAGACTTACTCTTCTCACAGCGCCCCCCGGTGTAGCCCTCCAGGCATGAACACACGTTGTTGCGCATACACACGCCTCCATTTTTACAGGACGGACTGCAGATGGCTGGGACACACATTAAATATTATATTTCACATTTCCTATTTGCCAAATAAAGACCAGGACAAGTCTATATAACTTGGTGAGAGCGCTAGTAGAAAGCGGTTTTATATTAATTTAATTGTTAAGTCTTTTATTTTCATTATTTCCATGTGGTTCATTTAAGGTTAAGGTTAATATTTTATGTGGGACTATTAATGGTGATTAAATCATATAATTGTAATTTTTGTTAGCCTCGATGACATGCTGGTATCATTATTCCAACCGTTTGCTTAGTGTAGTGTATGTAGTGTATGACCTACTCAGCTATTAGTTAGTACTAATGTAGTAAGCTATTGCTCAATTTATTTATCGGAGATATAGTCTGGAAACCCTGTTGTCATTAATGTTTCAGGGTGGGTTAGTAAGATGACGTTGAAGTTAAGCGTGTTTCTAAATTGTGGTAGAGCTAGATGAGGCGATCAAAACAGGACTGTTCAGCACCGTCCAATAGTTTCAACATTAACCAGAAGTCTACCCCCAGTAGGAGGTGGCGACTGGGAACACTTCCCAATGGATCATGGCCAGACACACTACTGTATATTAAAGTGAATATTGTGTCTGGTGGTAACCAGACTAGTAAATGTAAGATGCTTTGGATAAAGGTGGCTGCTAAATTCTGTAACTATTCATGTAAATATGCTACTTAAAAACTGTGTAGTTCTGATTGACAGACCAAACTCTCAATTGACAAAGACTGAATCAGTGTGTTAATATACAGTATAGGTGAATGATGATGAAACTCCATTGTTTACCGTTCTGACACTGTGACCCATAGAAGCCGTGGGGACATTTGCAGGAGTCTGGCCGTACACACGTTCCGCCATTCAGACACATAGGGGAGCAGAGTACTGCAACGCACCAGCACAACATCAATACACAACTATGTATTCATACACACAAGCGTGCATGGACACACACACACACACACACACACACACACACAAACACACACCTGTTTCGCAGGAGGATCCAGTCCAACCTGGCTGGCACATACATTTGTCTGGGGAAAGGCAGCGGCCTCCGTTTTGACAGTGGCGGCTACACATAACTGCAGGGATGACAGGGTATCGTTAACGTAGACATGTATGAAATGTTAGCATGGCTCTGCACGACTAGTGCTCTCAGCTCAATGTTCACTGAGATAATAGTCTGGAAACCCTGCTGGTGGACCAATCAGGGTGGCTGTGTGATGATGTGGAAGACAAGTGTGCCCGCTCTGTCAATCCTATTACTTCATTTACAGCAAAACAAAAAAAAAAAACATATTCAAGGGTGCAGTTACACTTTCAATAATAACACAACCTGTCTTTGATAATCATTTTCCTTGGCAAATATTACACCAGCATTGCTCCAGTTGTGTTTGAAGCGATGCATTGATGTGTGCGGGGAAATCCCAGGAAATAAAGTGAACCCACCTGTTTCACAGCGAGGTCCAACAAACCCGTAGGGACAGGAGCATGTTTGTGGCCCGACACACGTACCACCATGTTCACAGGGCGAAAGGCACAGGGCTGGAGAGAATTAGAGCTGTTAGCAGGGCAGTAACATCTAGCTAGCACTGTTCCCATACAGACGGGCTTGCAGGATATCAATAATTCCAGACAATGGTTAGCAAGTGATGTTTGTTAGCCTCTCTGTTATGTAGTTAGCATAAAGCATGACATAATCACTGTGATAAAAAGGAAAATCAAAATATTAAGACCATTATCCTTTAAATTAAAGATAATGATTAATTTATTCTTAATTATATAATTTGGCTCTATTTTGAGAATAAAAAATCTTAGAAGTTTTCATTCTAGATTCTGTTATAACATTTTCAAACACAAGTTCCAGACACAAACCAAGGGGTGTTCCTCACAATGGTGTCTGATGAGAGTTGTTGTTCGGGCAGTGAAATATAAATAGCCTACTATTTTCTATCGGCAGTTACTGAATGTTTCCTAGGATAAATGTTGGTTTATCTAAGAGATTCGCTAGAAAGAAACATTTTTAAATGCATATTTCAAAAAATGTACACCCTATTAGTATTTTAATTCGGGAGGCAGGACGGATTTCCCTATGGTATTTCCTTGTTGTTCGGGCAGTGAAAAGCGATCTTGTATACGACTATTTTGTGTCGGCAGATTGTTTCCTATGCTGAATGTTGGTGCAACGGATGGGAGAATGACAACCGCGTCGGTCTGAAACTAGGACAGAAACTTGCGTTCTTGCTTTGTGCCGGGTGTAAGATAGGGCCCTATGCCTTACCCGTCTGGCAGGTGTCTCCATGGAAACCTCGGACACACTCACACACGTCCGGGGCGACACACACACCTCCATGCAAACACTCTGGCTGGCAGATTGCTGATGAGAGAGACGATATAAATTATGACATAAATGATGATTCTTAGTATACACTGAGCACAAGGTCATAGTATACCTTTGTCAGACTTCTTACACTTTATTGGCAACCAATCTACCATCTCTTAGTCTAAAGTAAAAAAATACTGTTGTTTATGTTCATTTAGAAAGCAATGATGGTGCTCTAGAATATTATTATTATAAACCTACTGTATATTTCAAAAATATTATATATACATATATATTACTATTATCATACATATTCCCATTTTGGGAACTACTTTCAGACACACTTGCATAGCATAGAGCTTAGCATGAAATTGAAAACATACGCCCCCTCTAGAGTCCTCACATGTGTGTGCATGTGTGTTTGTGTGTGTGTATGTGTGTTACCTATCATGCAGTCCAGCCCGGTGTACCCCGGCTTGCAGCGGCACGTGTTGGGGGCTGCACACACCATGTTCCTGCCACATGGACGCCTGCACACAGCTGTGACAACAGATAGGGGTCACTGTGGAGCTCACATACTGTAATACTAAAGGGCAATGGCAATGGCCTTAGCAATAGAGTTGGTCCTCAAGTATATTTTTGTTAATATTAACAAAATATATTGACATATGCTTTGTATCATTTGGGTAAATATCAATATTTAGTGTTTTTAATGAAGGATGACACAGTTATTTAGGACCTTTTTCTACATACAGTATTGTATTTATATTTGCCTACGTTTTTGTTAGCTCGTTTAATATTTAACACGTTCATCAACAACGTTAGCTCTCATGAAGCTAGCGGGCTTCAGAAGCGATGCAGAGAAGGTAAATACCTCTGCAGGTTTGCCCGTCTCCAGTGTACCCCACAGGACACCTGTCACAGCGGAACCCCCCGCTCCCAGCTGACTCACAACGGACCCCCGGGAAGCACGGTTGGTCGGTGCAGGCCTTCGCGTCCCGCTCTGTCCCCCGGCGGAGGAGCGAGGCGTGGACTCCCCCGGCTGATGCGGTGTGTGTGGAGGCCGACACTTGATCCAGACCCCCCTGGGGCCCTGGGAGTGCTCCATCACCCGATGACTCCGGCTCTCCAAGCGAATAGGAGTGTGAGGCGAGGGCAGCTATGGGAGGGGTCCACCAAGACTGTGCTCCCGTGGTTACGGCATGTCTGAGCTGGCTGTGTCTTGGCCAAGTGACCCCGCCCATCTCGGAGAAGGCTTGTGGGGCTGGAGGAGTGGCCTTGAGAGACACGTCTGCTACCGACTGTTGGGAGAACACTAAGGTCACATTCACGCGGTGGAAAGGAAGTGACCTCAAACAAACCAGCAGTTGTAAAGAAACATTCTTTGACCTTTCAGCTGTATCATACGTTTCAGGATGTTTCACAGCGTTATGTTACTGTCCAACACTACCCCATGGAAAACCCTACAACCTGTTCCACAAACGTCACTCTTTTTACCTGTTCAAACACACTAAACCATGAGTGTGAACACAGTATTCACCTACAGTGGTGGTGAATGAAGGTATAAATGGGTGTCAACATACCTATTCATATACAAATACACTAAAAACAAACTTTGTTCTTTGTGAGACCTTCTTCTGACTATGTTTCCGTGGCAATGGCTCACCTTGGCGACGGTGGCACGGGGCACAGTTACAGCGGTCCTGCCATGCATTTGGACACCTTGTCGGCTTGCCTTGTGTGTGTGTACGGCCAACGTGGTGCGTTCGCCTCCAACCGACGCTGCCGGATTGTTCCGCGAAGCAGGCGTTCTTGCCCCGCTCCCAGTTGGGAGAGGGACAGGGGGTCGGGGGGCTTCCCCAGCACCTCGCCTGCTAACAGATGCTGAGAGGTGTTGGATTCTGTGCCTGGCAGGCAACTCTGGCAGGTGAAGCCGGGAGACCTTGGCATTGTGCAGGGATCGGCTGCTCGTGCCTGGGGTCTGCATCTGAGGCAGGTGATTGGCTGGAGGGTGAGGGGAAGAGGGAGGGGGAGGGACATCATTAGACAGATACATTCATACAATGTCAATGTCATGTTTCCCCCCAGGGGAGGTTGTTGGTATTGCATCTGAATAACATACACAAACAGAGGGACAGGATGTCTGTACATCTACATCCCCAGGCAGGGTTAGTCATTCTCGAGAACACTTCCTAACTTAGCAAAACAATATCCCTCCGCAGCGCCGCCTCACACATTGAAACTCGTTGTGAAGCAAATCGTAGTACTAAGCCTTTGTTGTTATAAGCAGTGTTCACCGTTTAAATGTTCCTATTTACGGAGCCAGGGCTGTGTAGAAGTATCTGATTCTTTTTTCAACACGCACAGAGGATGGTAAGATAGCGAAATGCGAGGAGATATTTGGTGAATTTGACTAAAAGTGTATTAGCTTACAATTAGCTTGCAGTAGCTGACAAAACATTTAAAACCATACAAATAGTCATGACCTCAGCTGAATGTCTATCTCTGGATATATATCACCCGGCAGGCGACGGACCCAAATGTCCAAGTGCTGACTTTACATTTGGTCAACAGAATGCAGTGCTTAAAGGTGTACTGAGCATTACAGTAACCATCGGAACCACTCTGAACAGTGTTTATACTGCCTTCAAGTGCCAGGGTTATACTGTATTACTGTAATCATTATTAATCTGCTGACTCTAAACTATAACCTCCACTCTAACTTATAATTACATTTTACTTTCACATCTAGTAGTATTTCTCAGACTAACATTACTCCTTAGTCCTTTATTACTATTGTTTAAGAACTACTGATGATAATACATTTATATACTATAATTATTTACAGAGGTACCACAGCAATGTACAAGTAAGGAGTTTAATGATCTACTCATGTTCCTATTAGAGAACACCCAACTGACATATGCTGTGGGCTCTCTTCAACATCTCATTCATCACTGCAACATGAAGGAAGCGTAGTCAACGCTGTGAACTAATTGTCTCTGTGGAGGCTTAGGCACTCACCACAAGGGGGGTGGGGGTGGGCATGGACCACAGAATAAAAAAGTTGTTAAAGATTGCAGCTGAGCACACATTGAAAGGCACGGCACCAGATGGTTTCATTACAGCAGACCGGTTCATAGGGAACACTAATAGGGATTTGAAAATGCAAACAGATACCAGAAAAGTGATTTATCCAAGCAATAAACTAAGTTCCATTACAGTAACACAAGCAATTAAAATAGAAACACAAATAACAGTGGTTGCGTTAAGATAAACTATTACATTTCAAAAGCATAACAAGAATTTGTGTAAAGAATTGGTATTATTCAGTGCGAGTTTCATTTCAGTAGTTTTCATTCTGTGGGACAATATTTTTAGTAAAACAAAAAATAAGAAAACATGCATGTGTGTGTGTGTGTGCAGGGGCTTGATCCCTGCCTTAACCAGGAAAAAAAAGAACTCTACCTATTATCGGAGTCTTTGTGCAGGTGCGTCCATTTCCGTGGAGACCGGGCGGGCATCGTGCACACACGTAGCCGACATGCGGGGGTCTGCGGTTGATGCACTGGACCCCGGGAAAACAGGGTCTGCTGGCGCACGTGGCCAACACACTCACAACGGGGCCTGAAACACGAGCATGTGCATTTTGTGCTCAATATCGTGTGGACCCCTCGTGCAAGCACATACAATAGGGATAATACTATAAACACATCTACATCTAGACAAACAGGGTTTTGTCCATACCAGCAGCTGGTCTTCCATTCCCCGACGTGTTTGATTTGGAATGGGTGACTGGGTCTGGTGTATTTTCTGGGATGTGATTGAAAGAGTCTGTGATGGTATGGGATGCGTCTGGAGTATTTCCTGGGAGATTCTTGGAAATGTCTAGTTTAGTCTGCGGTGGGTGTAGGTTAAACCCTATAATCTTCCCCAAAGTGTCTGTCTTGGTTGTTGATAGGTGTGGTGTAATTCTTGGGGTATTCCTGGAGGGATTCAGGGAGTCTGTCTTACTTTTGGATTGGTCAGGGATAATTGCTGGTATCGTCTTCAGCGATTCTATCTTGTGGGGCGGGACTTGGTTAACACGCGGGATGTTCTTGGCGACGTGAGCCCTGGTATGGGTGGAGTGAACATGGACGCTGGGTCTCTTCCACAGAACGTCTGCCTGGTTGTTGGCCACATCTGGTGTCTCGTAGATGGTGGAATGAGGTGCAGATGTAGTGATAGTGACGTACCTGGGAAGTGCTGTGTGGAGACACAGAGAGATAGAGAGAGATAGAGAGAGAGAGTACAAATACATTCTGTATTCATGCAGATACTTAAATGTACTGCAAAATCTAAGGACACACAAACTAGTGATAACACACTGTTACTGTCATCCATAGTATCATCACCCCCCGTCCCCTATAAAAGTAAACATTTACATAAAATCAAACAGGAAGAAAAAAAATAAGAGATGGAGTAGATAAAAACTGTGTTAACACAAAGGTTTTGACCTCATGGCCTTTGAGCAGTGTGGACATGTACTGCTTGACTAACTCTCCAGCAGCCGTTAGGACGGGACACCTTCGTTATGATTGGTTTTTGACAATTAGCTCTACCAAGCCTCAACCTGAAACGGTTGCTGCATTAATTTAACTTTTTTAACATTACACTTCTTCAAAAACTGCTGCTACATTTTAGAAGTCAGTTTCATTTCTATTTACTGTATTTTGGCGTGACAGACCACAACATACGGCACATTACATTATACAATATTTCAAACTAGCATTGCTGACATGTAACGTTATTCAATCCAAAAACTCATCTTTATGCCTGGCCATAGATGTCCCCATCAAAATACTGACTGTGATTTAAAGGTATAGTCAGCTATTACAAGGTAATTGTAAAATAATACACATTTTGTCAATTTGTGCTTGTTGTTCTGTGCTCTGTTCTTGTTGAAAAAATAATCTGACACTTCTACACAGCCCTGGCTTCGTAAATAGTAGCATAAACAAACTGGCGAACACCGCTCACATCAACATAGCTGTAGTACTATGCTTTGCTTCACAATGCGTTTAGATGTGTGAGGCAGCGCCGCAGAGGGATATTATTATGAGTTGAGCTTGAAGTTAGCAAGCGTTCTTGAGAATGACTAACTCCCCCTTTAACAACATAAATAAGTTATACGATTGTGTTTTATGTGTCCCTACAAACAATATAAATGAATAGTTCTAGATAGTTAAAAAATAATATGATTAAGCAGAAATGTACACAGGTGTTGTTTATGTTTAGTAATATGTCAAAAGTATTATTTATGGGGCCCATTATCAACGCTGGGTGACAACTTGATATTGTGGATACTGAACAGAGTTCTGCTGGGAGGGCAAACACCCACCCTCACACATCTGGTTTCCATTCAACACAAGCAAGCACAAACTGCTGTTACTCAAGCAGGCGTATGGCTTGAGAGAGCCATGCACATTGACGGCATCTATTCTCCAGTGCAATGTACCATGTGCGTTATTCGTACATCACCATAACATTGATCTGCAAATGTCAACTGAACAGAGATAGAAAACACAAAGGGTATACAGTGGCATATTTTTGTTATGGCACATTAGAAAGCAGTTTAAAAGTGCATACCAGAATGAATGTAGCATGTTAAGGAACAGCAGTGGCTGATAAAATGAAGTTATGCCTGTAATGGGATCCAGATTTCTATGTTTTGTGGGGTGCCTTATATCTTGCATACGGGATCTCCTATGTTTGAAACTGCACAGAATGTCCAGCACATAAACACTTGGCTTTAAGACTTTAAGGCTTTAAGGCTTTAAGGCTGTCTCTCGGAGAATTATATTACGTGCTGACTGTACAGTGCTGTATACACATGTATTGTATCACACAACACACACATCCATACCTGTACACGTCGTCCCGTTTCCCAGCATGCCGCGGGGGCAGGGAGCACAGCTGTAAGAGCCGTAGCTGTTGAAACAGCGGAGTCCAAGGTAGCAAGGCTTTCTCTCACATTCATTAACATCCTCCAGACACGCCGTGCCTAACAGACGCACATTAACAGAAATGACAGCGACGATACAGCCTGTGAAGCTTCTGTAAATATTTACCTTGCCGCCTAAATGCAAGCAGAGGTGGCAAAAGTAATGTGCCCGGCCCTACTAAACACACAGAGGCAAGCTGCTGTGTGTCCTGATGGTCTGTGAGCTTGTACAAGGGTTAATTGCAAGAAAATCAAACGGTCTACATTCATTTCACTTTCATCTGAAAAAACTTTGACCTAAACTACTTCTCACTACCGCTACAATTGTGAATATGGATCAAATTAACCATGTAAAGGATTAAGTAATGCGATTTTAACACTTTTTGTAAAATTCAGCAAATATCTCCTTGCTAGCTTGCTGTTCTCTGTACTTGCTGAAAATATAATCAGGTGTTTCTACGCAGCACTGGCTATGTAAATAGAAGCGCAAACAAAGAGGTGCAGACTGCTCACAACAGCAATATCCTAGCCTTTGTTTCTAATATGGGGGGCGGAGCTTCTGAGGGAGCACCATATGACATTGAAGGGAGTGTTTCTTTTGTTATGATTTGGGTTTAGCATGTGCTCTCGAGAATGATTTACTATACCCTTAAAATGGCTAAATATATAATAAACAAAGCAAATGATCCAACTACATGTATTATTATTATTATTATTATTATTACATACACATACAGGAGCATTACGTCATTTCTTTTACATAAACCACCTCACCTCTCAAGCCAGCAGGGCACTCGCATCTGTAGCCGTCAGCCATTTTGACGCACACGCCAGCCGCGCACGGCGATGGCGTGCATGCGTCCACGCGCTCGTCACAGAGGTCTCCCCATGTCCCCTCGGGACATGTGCACAAATACTTCCCGTGGCCGGCGGGAAAGTTGACGTCTGTCACGCAGGAGCCTCCGTTTTGACAGGTGCAAGGCACCACCACCATCTGTACACAGCACACATGATGATATGTACACGATATGACAGCTCACTTGTTATAGCTGATTTGGTTTACCTTATATAAATGGTGTTGGTCTATCTGTTTGTCAGCAAGATGTCTAACCCCTACCAGTTGTTTTATCCTTCTAATTGTTCTTACTGGCTGTAATATGAACCTTTGGATTTGGCTTTGGATATTAGAAGCATCTGCTTAATAAAGGTAAAGTCAGCTAATGCAAGCTAACTGTAAGCTAATACACTTTGTCAAATTCATCAAATATCTCCTCACATTTCGCTAGCTTACCATACTGTGTGCATGTCAAAAACATTATTTGATACTACCCGTAAATAGTAACATTAACAAAGTGGCGAACACCGCTCATAACAACAAAGCCGTTGCGCTACGCTTTGCTTCACAATGCATTCCTATGTGTGAGGCGGCGCTGCGGAGGATCGCGGAGCGATACTGTTTTGATTTGAGCACGAAGTTAGCAAGTACTAACCCTGCCTTTATAATAATAATAATAATAATAAATTGCATTTATAAAGCCCTTTACTTTAATCTCAAAGTCCTACAATTAAAGGAAGACATAAGAAAAAGTTTAAAAGTTAATAACAGCAGCAAAATAAAATGATCATAAAAACATCAACATGTGAGGATTCATTAAACATTAAAATATCTTCTAAAATATCAGTACTTAAAAGTACTTAAAAGTATGTAAAAGTTGTCTGAGATGCTCTCAAGTACTCAGGAAGGGCATTCCATAGGCGAAGGGCAGCGGAACAGAAATCCTGGTCGCCCATGGTGCTGAACTTTGTTTTCGGGGGGAGGAGGCGATTAATGTTCATTGAGCAATTATTGCCTTTAAATGACCAAATTGTCCAATGTAATTGTAAAGGTGGTGGAAATAACATCATTAGTTTTCGTATTTCTATTCGTTTTTAGTATTACTAATTGTTTGACAGCATGTACATTTACAAACAATAAACAAAACAATGAATTCGTCAAATATATTGTTCAGTATCCATTTAGGTCTATGAATGATGTCAGTCTATGAACTTTGCCTCTAACTTTAACGATGTTCTGGGCGTTAGCCACCTGACACTATGGTGTTGTGTTAATGACCAAAGTATTCTGAACCACCCAGGTTGGTGAAAACCTAAACAGGTATTTAACGTCAGCTCCAGTCTGGATAAATGTCACCCTTACAAAGAATATGTCAGCGCTCTCTGGATGTGCGTGTGTGTGTGTGTGTTTGAGATAAATGGACGTGTCGATTGAGTGATCTGGTCCGAGGCTCCATGTGCCCCCCCGTCCCACCCCCAAACACGCTAGCACGCTAGCAGTATACCTCCACCACGGAGGAGGTGTGTGCGCTGCACTCGTCGGACAGCGTGAAGCGGAGCGTCTTCCTCTGTGGGCCCTGGGCCTCCATGTGGGGAACCCTCCAGGTGAGCAGGCCCGCGGGGGACAGGGCACAGGCCTCGGGGCCCTCCTCCAGCTGGAACAGAAGGGCAGAGCCCTCAGGGTCCACTGCCGCCAACTGGAAGACAAAGCTCTCCCCGGCGAAGGTGCGGAGCGCCCCCTGGGGGCGGTGGAAAACCGGCGGCTCATTGACTGTATGAAGAGTAATAGAATGAATGGAATATCAATACTGTGTTTCTAGACATGAAATATAAATATTATTAATATAAATATTACTTTTATTTTTTATA
>JAODOY010032563.1:0-21891 GCA_025399855.1 Forbesichthys papilliferus | reverse complement strand
TAGCCAAAAAATGAAGTTATATATACATACTACCCACCAAGCACTTCTGGGAACTATTGTGCCATAGGTTTAGCCTCTCTGTTAACCATGCGAACGTTGACAATTTCAAACTTCTGTTGGCGTAACTCTGTTATTTCCATGGCTCTGGTTTGGAGGTCCCATCTGGACTGTACTGTGAGCCTGCTGCTTTGGACTGCTGTGTTAATCGTCTGTAGCCAAGCAACACATGAGAAGCTGATGTTATGGGGGCTGTGTACATTGGTATTGCATGTGTGTGTGTGTGTGTGTGTGTGTGTGTGGGGGGGGGGGGGTTGGATAAAGGCTGCTATTGACAGTGGAATGGAGAGCTGCTCCATTAGAATCCCACCCAAATCCTACAAACAGAGCATGAGGATGAAAGCACGGTTTCTACGGCAATGGCACGTGGAAAACTGTGCGAGTGTGTGTGTGTGTGTGTGTGTGTGTGCGCGCGCAGGTGCACGTCCATGCGTTCACATGCATGTGCATGCCTGTGTGAGCACATGCTTATCGGCTATAAGAACTTCACTTTGCTGCTGCTGTGTAATTACCGCCCAGCTCCCTGCATTAGCCTGACGTTGACAGTCATTCATGCATTGTGACAGCAGTGGTTGCCGGGGGTCCACACGGACAATAAGGGCCATGCATGCTGAGGATAATGTGCGTCCTCAGTCAGCGCTAAGCTGCTGCAAAGATACAGCAAAGCCCTGTGCCGTATACCTGATACATTCCAGCACAGGTACCACAGACAGGTCCACCCACGCCTATAAATAAAAACCTGATTTTTGCGGTCTCCCCTCGAAATATTACAGCAGCATATAATATATGGATGTGTGTTGCTGATGGTGTTTATTCTCCTTAGGGTTGGTGTTTGAGCACGCAACACAAAGAGACACACATACTGTAGGAACTTTGCCACTTCTTCATTTCAGCCCCGGAGATTTCTTGCTGTCTGCCCACAGATTTGTACCCTTAGCCAATGGCGCACACGCGCACGTAAAAACATTCTGTTTCACTCTGTCATTTTCTCCCCTGGCAACTGGAGAAGGCCAACATTTCCCTCTCTCTCTCTCTCTCTCTCTCTCTCTCTCTCTCTCTCTCTCTCTCTCTCTCTCTCTCTCTCTCTCTCTCTCTCTCTGGACCTCCACCCTCATTTCGATCAGTCTTCAGTCATAACACACACTCGCTCCCTTAGACTTCTTTGCATGTACCCTTACCCAAGTCTTCCCTGCTATAGCTGGTGTAACGTTTAAGGTCACTGTCATCCTGTCTGTCTGCCCTGCACACAGACAGACCGTCAGACCTACAGACAGGATGAGGAGTCTTCTGCCGTGCGTGGCCCTGTGCGCCCTTGTGTCTCTCTGCCTCTCATACGGTAGGCCAGATGTCATCGCCACAGTACTTACATCTCCCCATCATCATACTAACTATGAATAATTTATTTATAATTGACCACGTCTCATGTGTTTTCCCATTAGACTCTCAGGAAAGCACAGAGTCCTTTGAAGGTGATTAAGAATTATTTTATTATTCACGGTAAAACATGCATGCAATTCTAACAGATTTAATTAGTAGTTAGTGATTAGTTAGCCTTATTTTAACCTCAATAGCTTTTATAGGTGATGAGCAATAAGCAATGTTTTATAGCATATAACATGGTAACAGTTTAGGCTCAAACGAGATGAAGCATCTGCTCACACAAACTGATTGCAATTGCGTAACATTGCCATTGCTGAACCTGCGCCACTAGATGGCAGTGTAACCTCTAAAGAATGCTCTTTTTGGAAATAACAGCTTACATTTAATTTGTAATTACATGACACAACGCCTCTAGGTGTGTTCTTACGTGGTGTTTGGTTTCAGATTTGTTTATTAGTCCAAACCAAGCCAACTCCTTCATAAGACCACAGAGGGGCAACGCAATTCAAACCCTGCCCCGAGGGAACCCGTACAGCACCTACAACCTTCATAGGTAACACACGCACGCACACACACACACATTCACACACATATACCTATATCATGCACAGAAGTAACATAAGCAAACACATTAAATATGCAGGTGTGCACTCATTAAGGTTGCATATGAAAGCACAGTTTAACTAGGCTATTAAACATGTGCATAAACATCAAACACAGGGCCTGGAGCTGAATGTAAATGCTAGATTAGGTGCATTAATTAGGTTGTTGGTGAATTAAACTTAAATGCACCTGAACAGACTCATACTTTAAAAATTGATTTGTATCTGTTTTCTTTCTCTCTCTCTCTCTCTCTCTCTCTCTCTCTCTCTCTCTCTCTCTCTCTCTCTCTCTCTCTCTCTCTCAGTCTGTGCCATTGTTCATAGTCAAACTCATAGTATAATGTCATTTTAAATCACAGATCCCTCTGAACAATGTTAGCATTCCCCAGTCTGCAACATGTTTACAGTTGTACTCAAAAGCAAACACTCTTGAATATCCATTAACTCTGCATTGTTTCAACATGTGATAACCACTGTCATTCATGCTTTGTGTGTGTGTGTGTGTGTGTGTGTGTGTGTGTGTGTGTGTGTCTAGACGCCTAGATACAGCTATCTGATTTCTTCTGTAACAGAGAGGGAGATTCCTGAGTCTATTGTTTAGAAGGATGGTCCAGGGCTTTTGATGTGGCCTCTGGGAGCAGATAAAATGTCCACTGTAGGACGTGTGTTTGCTCATTAGTGAAACTAGTTTGGGAAACACACGACTTAAACAGACAACAGTTGACTCACATTGTTTCCTCTGCGCGGTTGGCAAATAGTGCAGGTAGATATATAGCGGAATGTGCTTTCATATCTGTAGGCAATCAGGCAATTGTTTTATGGTCATGGAAGAAATGCACAGCATTTCCAGAGCACGAGAGAGAATGTAATATAATGTGACCCATAGTGTTAAAGTATACATGTGAAGGCCAGTTAATGTAAACTGTTTCGGTGCCAGAAGAAGGCTGTGTCCAGGGAAAGCTCATAAACACAGTTACATGTGTTTATTTTCACACTACAATAAATAATGCCAGACTTTTTTCACTGCGTCTGACGAAGTGACGTGAGATAGCCTAACATGGTCCTAAATATCCTGCTACAAATATTAAAGGTGCAGTCAGCAATGCTAGAGAATGATTGGACGGTGTTGCGTGGTGCGGTCTGCACCACTTTTTTGTTTGTGTTCCTACTTACGAAGTCAGAGCACTGACACAATTGTAGAAACATTGGATTTTGTTTTCAGCATGCACACAGCATTTAACAAAACGTGAATTCATTTACAATCACTGTAAGAAAAAGAACAATCTGAAAGATTCTGCTGGTCATCCACAGACACACTCATTGGACTTTATCAGTCACGATAAGCATGGCCGTCATTCCACTAAAATACCACTTGTGTCTAATACTAACATATCAGAGAGGTGTAGTAGGGTGCATGTGGTAAATAGCAGAAATGGAGGGTAACACGGTTTAACTTGTTGCCTTATTCCCTTCACCAGCCTCCTGCAATGAGCTCAACCATCCCCCCCCCCCCCCACAAACAGTCTCTTATCGTACCTCGTCATCAAACACTCATATCCTCACATTGTCCCAGAGGGAAGCCGACCTCCAGCTGTGCTCCAGCGCCCCTCCGCCTCTCTGCGTCCAGGAGAACAAAACCGGAGGTGACGGAGGTGTTTCCACGCCAAGGCTGTTCCCGTGCTGTTGTGTGTGGGCGTACCGCAAAGCTCCTTCCAAGTGTCCAAGCAGGGAACGTGCACGCCCATTGCTGCCTTTGTCCTTTGCCCGCTGTCGTCAGTGAGGCCCCCTATGTGACGTCGGATCGGCCAGGAGGGCGGACACAGTTCACGGCAGGGCATGTGGGGCTGTTTGGATGGGCACTGGGGCCTGAGGTAAGGGGGAAATCTCTCTCTCTCTCTCTCTCTCTCTCTCTCTCTCTCTCTCTCTCTCTCTCTCTCATTTTATTCAGACATTTAAATAAAAATAGTATTTCTTTCTGTGGTGCAGCTTGTAAGTTGATGTTGTAGATTGAATAAATATGTAATTAAAATTAAAATTGTTTCACTCTGAGCCCACAGGAATCCCTTATTACATACAATATATTAGTGACCAGTCATTGCATGGGCAATGCTGGGAATTACCATCTCTGCTGGTACCAATTCATTATAAATTAATTTTAATTTATGGCAAATCAAGAATGGCAATTATCTTGCCAAAGAAAAATCAACTCTTTGGATCAAGTAATCCCACTACCACTACTTTATAAAGATAGATTTGCTCTTGTTCCGAAGCCATCAACAAGATGCCAGCAAACATTAACAGTAGATTACATATTTGCATATGTTTTTACAGCTGCGGTTTGAGATGCTTGAATTCTCTCACACTAATCACTACAGATTTTACAGAATGTGACTCAACAAAGAAGAACACCCCCTCGCCCAAATCCCCCCACACACTTCACTCTATACAGTACATGGGAAAAAAAGGCCTGAGTATCAGTTGCCAATGCCACCACCTCATACAAACATGCATCCTGTAGACGAGAGGCGCATGCCAGGCAGACAGCTGAAACTCCTATCTGGGTCAAACCTCACGCTCCACACGCGGTGGAGGTTTATCACAGTGAAACACAACTCACAAACAATTTATTTGAACATATCGTTGGAGACAAATGAAAGATGAGAGTGGGCGCTTTCGAAAAAGTGAAGCTGCTCTCAGCGTTTGAAGTAGATGCAAAGATATGAAGGCGCAGTACAACATTTGCATGCTGCATGTTCTGTGTGTTGCGCTGATATTGGCCCCCGAAAGGTGGAATTTTTTGTCAAAACGGACTATAACCCAAATGGACACCGTGCCAGACGTTGTGTCTGCGATGTACTGGTTATAGCGTCATGGAGTAAACGAAAGTGAAACCCCTTATCAGTACAATGCACACCTTACCTTTGCCAGACAACAACAATACAGTACTTGTTTGTGACAAGCAGTGTTACTCAAATTTATTTTAAAAAGTTCTGTACACATTACTTGTTATTTTTAAAATGAACAGTGCATTTACTTATTTACAATTCGTAGAAAGGAATTCATTACACTTTGTTACACTTGTTACATTACCTTTGCTTTACTCTGCATAACCTTAGATGCATTGTCATGTAATTTACAGTTAGCAATATCGTTAGCAAATACTAAACCTTATGCCCACTAATCAAATCCATATCCTAATATGAAGGACAAACACACATTTATTTTTTTAATGTTCTATAATGCCACAAAGATTACATCAAAGTTGGTGAAAGCCAGCCCAAAGAGCACTTAACATAAATGTTTTTGGGAGAAAACAAGGCTCAATTGAACGTAACTATGAGTTTGTTTTTGTTTTTTTTGTTAATTATAAATTCATGTGATTATTATGGAATTTTGGAAAAACGTGTTATATTGCTGCATTACAGACAAATGTAATGTGAATAAAGTAATACTTTGTTACCTTTAACCATCCTCTGAATTAATCAAATTGGTGTATCTAAAAAAAGAACATATATTTTGAATAAATGCATAAAATCAGTATAGGTGGAAACTATGCTTATATAAATGTGGAGAGATAATAAAAAATATTAATGACATTTTTTCTTTTTTTTTCCAATGATGGAGCAATGCATTAAATACTGTAAATACTACTATGCCAAAGGGATATAAATATTATATAATACATTTTTACAAATATACATATAGTATATCAGTAGAAATTCTGTGCATGTATGCTTTAGAACTTGGTAAATTTATTTTAAGCATCACTTTAGAGCAATCATTTCCCCCCTCAGTTTTAATTGTTTATATTAGCCAGGACCCAGGAAACCATAACTCTGATATCACTTATCAGGCCTGTATGCAGCTCTGGCCTAAATCAAGATTGTAACCCTGCTATCGAAAAGGAAGGGTGGGGAAGGGAAGGGGGGAAGGGGGGGGTGTCTTCTATCAAGCTGACACAGGCCCCTTCTGTGGCAAAGTCTCTTATAATGGTCCGTAAGATATTGGAGGTATTTATGCCTGTAGAGGTTTTTAAGGGCACACACGGGCTACACACAGGCAATTGAGGCAATCTCAGCAGTCTGTGTGTGTGTTTGTCTTACATCACAGCAGCCCCAACCAAGGGAAAACCGACTTGACTCCATCCTCTGTGATCGCTTCACATTGTCCTGTCCCTAATGTGCCTCTCTGAAAGCTCAAGTCCGCTCTGAAGTCTCTGGTGCTTGTTAGCTTGCATTGTGGTCCCTGTACACAGACATCCCAGTAAACTCCCCGGATTTAACTGATCATCACCATTAATCACATATAGTTTGTTTAAGAATGTAATCCCTCTGTATACAAAACTGAGAGTCTGAGTCATTTGCTCTTGCCTTGTTAAGTGTCCTGTGATTGGCTATGATATGAGACAGAGAATGGGACTGCGAGAAGCCTGGTTCCTTGTAAGGAATCTGATTTTGTTTCAGGTCAGGGTTGTGTCATCTTATCAGAAGTCTGTCTGTTTTGGGTACACCAGAAAATGCTTGATTAATCACCTACAGGTCCATTCCTGTCGTTTTGTGTTTCTGTAAATATTTATCTGTCTGTGAGAGAGAGTGATTTCTGGATGAATGCATAAGATTGTAATGATCTGTATCTGTGTCTGTGTGTGCATGTGTGTGTCTAGGTGTACATGTCTGTGTGTGAGTGTGTGTGTGTGTGTGTGTGTGTGTGTGTGTGTGTGTGTGTGTGTGTGTGTGTGTGTGCATGTTACTTTAGTGGGTGTATCCTTGTGCTGTTTCACAGCACAACAAAACAAACAGACACACTGTGTTCCTACTGTATATTATACACAACAAGCTAACCCTGTGTTTTAAATAGAAAATGAACCTGCATTACACTTTTTGCAATTGCAACCTATTCAAACAGTCCACCTTTTCAAAACACTTAGTTGTCTTGACCAACTTGCAGCTTGGCGATGGCCAAAATGCACCCAATCCAACAAACTCATTTATTAGCATTACAGTACTGTAGTAGTTTGTTGACCTTTGAAGTATATTTTGGGCACTTTGTATTTATATTATACTTATATATACTGTACATACATTTACTTTATAAAATATGTTGTACACATTTTATTAATATAATAAATAGAATAATATAAGAAAAAGGTAACAAACTACTACTGTAATGCTAATAAAGTGGTTTGTTGGATTAGGTGCATTTGGGCCATCGCCATACATACGAATGATAGTTTTAGGAAATTCTTGTTTTGTGTAAATTCTAAACTTCCAAATCAATGAATGTTGGTTATGAATGTAACCAAATACAAAAACTACATGATGAGCACTTACAATAAGGGTTGCTATATCTTTGGGCTTTTGTTATAGCAAAGGGCTTTTTGGGAAGACATTCTCACAGCCTATACACCCCCAGTGGGTCCTATGGGGGGTGGGGGGGACCTGTGATCACACAGTGGCTCAGATGCAATTGTGGTCCCCATCTGCAGGGCCTGCTTGGGTGGTGCAGATTGCAGGGAGCGCTGGGCGTCAGGTTGTGCTGGGCGGAGAATGCTGCGGTCTACAGCCACAGGGACTAGAACCCCTGACATCTGTGTGTTGTGAGACAGAGAGAGAGAGAGAGAGAGAGAGAGAGAGAGAGAGAGAGAGAGCGAGAGAGACTGGGTCACCACCATTTAAAATGAAAGCACATGCATGCACTAGAATTTGGTTGTTGTTGTTTGTACGTGTACATTTTCCATCAGCATCTTTGTCTTCCTGTGATGTTACAGTATGTGTGTGTCTCTGTGTGTGTATGTGTGTGTGTGTGTGAGTACATAAATACATTTTCTATTTTTGTCATTCTTATCGCTCTTTTGAATTGCCTGTTACTCTGATGATGGCATGCGTGCTTGTGCGTGTGTGTGTGTGTGTGTGTGTGTGTACGTGCATGCGTGAGACCACTTCAAGTTGCACTTCGTTTCCTATGAATGTACACCCGTGTCTGCTCAGAGCAGCAATGCTGAGCATTACAGAGGGACACATATAGAGTGTCTGTGGGAAAACGCACGGTCCACTGCTCTCGATGGATGTGTGATGCAATCTCTCAGCCTGGATGATTAATTAGTATAAATATCTCCTGATCATCTTATCTCAGTATTAACCACATACGTGTTCATATCTGGAAGAAAATATACTTTTTGCCAGCAGAGGCCTTAGCTCTCTTGACCTTCATAATAACATCAATGATGACCGCTTCCAGCTATCACCGTTCATCTACTTATACATAATTCCTTTGCTTATATATGTCTTTGTAAAAATATTCAAAGTTGGAGAATGCAAATGAGCAAATGTGTGGAATTTGAGGTAAATATTAAAAGCAAAAAAAGGAAAGATAACAAATGCTTTGACAGTGACCCCTCTGGGCTAAATGGGACTCCTG
Organism: Forbesichthys papilliferus; assembly: GCA_025399855.1. Lineage (NCBI taxonomy): Eukaryota > Metazoa > Chordata > Actinopteri > Percopsiformes > Amblyopsidae > Forbesichthys > Forbesichthys papilliferus. The sequence goes on along the minus strand of JAODOY010032563.1, from coordinate 13,435 downwards.
GGTCCTCGACTTGTATCCCTGTGAATGTTAGGCCGACCCCTGCAGCGATAAAAAGTTACTCTTTCATTTACAAAGTAATTACTTTGTTGTTCTGAACAACAATGAGGAAAACAATAATACTTTCAGGGAAATGATGAAGAACAAAGTCATTTATTCACTCACTATTTCTGAAGAATAAAGTACAGATGAGTGGTTCATTATATTGGACAATATATTTTGTTTTAATAGTAACACATAACTGTGATTTCTTATATGTCTCAAGGAATATTCACATGCATTCTGGCATTATAGTTTCATAAAAGTGTTTTCGAGAACCAGACAAACAACTATAGATTGCTGTATTTATCCAGATAATCATAACTATTTTCCATATTATGGCAGCATAATAATGATCATCTAGATAAATAGTCTATTTTTTTCTGCTTCATGAATAAATAATTGAATCAACATGCCTGGGTTGTTTTTTTTAAACACACACTTACTAAAAATGTATTACACTCCAATGTGTTCTCCAGAGCCTCTCCCTGCCTACACCCGGAATCCCCTTAAATTAACAGAGCATGGTGATGATTAAACGTGCTATAAAACAAACTTAAGCTGTCATCAGACAGGTCAAACCTGCAGAGTAGCAGGTTCACTTCAGTTTATAGGTGGCTCCACTGCTGAGACTCACCTCAAAACCATTTTATTTTGTCATGATTTCTGAGGAGTCGTCATTGAGCTGTGCAGGATGCAACAAATCTTCCAGACAATGTGACTCACTAGATGGCACTATGTTTTGGCATCACTTCTTACTGCTTTTGATTGGTTAAGGAGATGGCTCAATTCCAATTATGCAAATCCACAGATTGGAATTATTTGCAAATCAATAACTAATCATATCACAAAATTGTAAAAGTTAGTTATACATTATTTTGGAGGGAACTTTTTTTTTTGGATAAAAAAATAGATTGTAATGTCCAAAGTTAGATTTGTATCTGACCTTGAAGTTAAATAGTAAGTATATTTTATTTTATTGGTCCCTGTGGTTACTTTTTATGTTCACTTTGATTTGACATTCAGTATATTGAGATAGATGTTAATTGTGAAATAAATAAAGATGTCTGTGGTTAAATATACTTCTTCAAGTATAAATATTCTGCATTGCATAAATCATTGCTGTTTTGCAGAGGTCTGTGAATGACTTATTTTAGCATTACTTCATATGTGTGTGTGTGTGTGTGTGTGTGTGTGACTTTAAGGCTTGTGAGCTTCCATCTCAGTATAATCTTTAATTTCAGTTTGATGCAACTAAAAAGTCTAAATATTCTTCATAAAAATTACAAAATTACTAACACAGTTATACTGTATTCATCAGAATTCTTATTAAAATGTTTTTATATTTTTGCAATTCACCCACTTACAGTATTGCTGCTGTAGGACATTGAGAGTTTCAACAAGAGATTTTGAAGATCAAAACAACACATAAACCAACCGGCATATAAAGAGGCAGAGGTCAGACCAGAGCACATATTCTCACGCAGCATTTCACTCACTTGCAGCGGATGTCTATGGGTTTTTTATGAAATGTTTCTAAATATATACAGTACTTGCAGCACCTTAAACAATGAAAGAAGAACCACATTCAGTTAATAATTTGTCACCTTTATGGCATTTCAACATATGACATTATTCTATATCTCATGAAGTATACATTTCATCATAACTTTGATGAAAATATCTACTGTAAAGAAACTATACTGCATTTTTATTATTAATATAGCCTTCATCGCTTAACTCTATCTTCTCAGGGGGGTGGCGAGCATCTCCTTAGAGATAGGGTGAGAAGCTTGGCTATCCAAGAGGAACTCGGAGTAGAGCTGCTGCTCCTTTGCGTCGAAAGGAGCCAGTTTAAGTGGTACGGGTAAGGATGCCCCCTGGGTGCCTCCCTAGGGAGGTGTTCCAGGTACGTCCAGCTGGGAGGAGGCCGGGACGATAATATCTCCACACTGGCCTGGGAACGCCTCAGGATCCCCCAGTCAGAGCTGGTTAATGTGGCTCGGGAAAGAGAAGTATGGGGTCCCCTGCTGGAGCTGCTGCTGCCTGAAGATGGATTGAGGATGGATTGATGCTTATGTACATTGCACAAACATCACAGTTCACTGATAATCAATGAGACCATGTGGTCTTGTCTAGTGTCCATCCAACCCTGTCTGTATCTCTAGTGTTATAAAGCGTGAATGGATTAACACTGCTTAAGTGGGCAATGTAGTGTGTGGGATACAATAGTTATTAATGTATTATATATTAACAATTTGTTCAGAATTTTAATCAAAATTTTTTCTTTATTCATATTTCTGATTAGGTTTATAATGAATTACAATTTTACTTTTATTTCATATTTGATAGTTAATGTCTAGATGTTACATTCACAGACAAAATTACATTACATTACATAAGGTACAAAAGTAATGGTTGGTCTGCCTAAGAGATAGGGTGAAAATACACCCCGACATCTACACCACAATGACCTAGAATAGCATTAACCACATATATTATGTTAGCTAGCTTCTTATAGCTAGCTAACTAGCTATGAGAGGCATGTAGTGAATACTGATTACTTCACTTTAGCTGGTTTTCCTGTTGATCTAACCCTAACCTGCAAGTAAAGGTTAGATTTAACATACAATATTAGATAATAGCTCATGTCACAGGTGGTACCCATCATTTAAAGAAATAACAAAACGGCCCCAGTCAGCACATTCAATCAGCCCCATTCACTGCCAAAAGCATTGTGTGCTTTGTCCTAAGTCAAATGTGTATTTTTAAACGCTCTGACCCCGCGGTTACCGCTTCCTGCCTATATAGAAGGCTTGGCACACCATCTTGAACTCAGAAGGACTAGGAACCTTGAATCTGAGGGCCATATACGTTCTACTACATTCTGACCACCAACTGCACACAGCTGGACCACGCTGTCATTTATCATCCATGCTAAACACAGCCCCCCTTGCCCTCAACACCACCCTCACCACCACCAACACTACTGTACCTTCTGTATTGTACTTACCCTCACAAACCCCAGTGGCCTTGACTCTCCTGCTTTCAGAATAGAGGCCACTGTTTGCCTCTAAATGGAAAATTCTATTATTACTTTATATCCCTTCTCGTCTTTCCCAGCCCTCAAAGAGCCCCATCTGAACGAGATGTGGGGATGTTTGCTTTGCATCCATGCCTTCTTTTAGAGCTTTTCACTGTTGCATCCCTGGACGCGCTTGGAAGATGGTGGGAAAGAAAAAGTACAAATAAAGCAAGAAAACAGAGGGAAGGAGGATGAAAGATAGAGATCAATTTAGCCAAAGCGTACCCAGGTTTTTTTTTTCCCGTAGTTGCTGAGGTTTAAGGGCAGCTTGCCTAAATCCACACAAGTCAGCAGCGGCCCTGCTTTAGTGTCAGGGGTTCATGGCCGTTGACGACATGAGTCCAGATAGAGGATGGTGAAGAAAACATGTTAACTATAGAATAGTCTGAGGGTGGCTTTACTTCCCAGACCACAGAGGGACTTAGCCTGGAGGTTTGGACTTTTGATAAGCCCTGTTATGATACATGTGAAGATTTGACTCCACATAGTTGCTTAGGCTGCGACCCTCACATATAGTTTTCACCCATTTACACCCCCCCTCCCCCTCCCTCCCTTCCCCCCACAAAAAAAAAACAAAACCTTATGCACGCAAATACCAAAAAAGTGCAATCACATTTCAAAGAAAATGTGTAAACCATCACGTCCCTCAACCACAAGCGTCTGGAGAGAAGCCCTGGCCTGGGGGTCCCGGTGAACTCCCCAGCCACGGACACTTAGCAGGGCGTGTTCAGAGGACCCTCCTACTCCTGTGGCTGTGTGTGGGGCGTGGGTGGGAGGTCACGCTGCCGCCCTCCATTTTGAGCGCGCGGGCAGAGCGGGGAAATAACAGGCTTCAGGGGCCCCAGGGAAACACTGACTTTTTACTGACACCCTCTAATCACAGACACACGTGCACGTGTGCACGCACACGCCGTCACAATACGCACAACACACGCATGCAAACCTCATACATACGTTTAACAGTATAAATGCTAACCTCATTGGCTGAACGTCTCTCGTAGGGAGAAACAGGCCCTGGGCCTTTAAATAGGCCGCTTGGATTGAAACATCCATTATATGTCGCTGCCATGTGGTCACAACACACAGAGAATATTGTGCGTCGATGATTTAGGTGATTTATAGCCAACGAGACTGCAAATAACCATGGTTTATTTGAACTTGAAGTCTGTTTTACGTCCCTTTCGCTTTCATTCCCTTGTTTTTTTTTTTTACTGTAGAAGGACTTAACCAGGAATAATGGAAAGGCATGTTGGCTTTTAGCAAAGCAGGAATGTGATGGATAAGATGTAGATGCAATAGCTGGTGCGGTGTGCGAGGGATTTAATTGTCCTGTGATTGAGGCTTTGCTGCCAAGCCGAGATGGACCAGAGGGATAACAGCAGACATTTTACTTAGCTTCGTGTTTACGTGTGTGCGTTAGTGAGCATGTGTCTAGAATTGTGAACGTGTGTGTGTGCATGCGTGCGTGCGTGTGTGTTTGTTGTAATTTTGCGTCTGAGAAAGAGAGAGTGTACGTGGGTGTGCTTGTGGGTTGTAGCATGCACGTGTCTATGTTAGTAATTATTTGTGTGTGTGTGTGTGTACACTAGTATGTGTGTGCATTTCTACACTTAACATGGGTGTGTTTCTGTTCAGTAATGGTTCCTCTGCGTTCCACGGTTGTGAACAGCCTGGTAGGTTAGATTTATAACCCTGGCCCCAGACAGCTGAGGGCCCCTGCTAAACCTGTTTTAAGTGCGTGACCTCTTGTGTGTGAAGGCCAGTAAAACGACATACAACACATGGTATGTATCAACATCTCCTTCGTGGTGATGTGTGTCACTGTCATGCTTTGTGACGTCTTCACTGGCAGAACTTGGTCACATTGTTAACACTGCTCTTTTCTTCACATGTCAAAGCTCGTGAGCTGTAATCATGACGATGCGAGCATGTGTATGTCGATTGTGTGCGTGCATGTATGGCGTCTGTGTCTGTGTGTGTGTGTGTGTGCGCGCGCGCGTGTGTGTGTGTTTCCATGTCATGGATCAGATCAGACCACAGACCGGGCTCCAGGAATTCCCCTTCTGAAGCACAAGAAGGGAGGGAAAGGGGGTGATTTACGGGTACCCATGGGTCTAGGATGAGCGCTCCCTTCAATGTCTTCATTGTGGTCAGAACACATGTGCACGGGCACTGTGTGAAGTCGCTATGCAGGGCATTCCCCTAAACCTTTACTGCCTGTCACACGGGATCAAGAGGGCAATCCTGACCAACGCAACATAGCAGTATACACGTCACTTTGTTATCCGTACAAGTGACACACAGTTGTGACAAGAGCTATTGTAGCTTGGGTTACGCAAAGTAGACATCTCTATACTGAAGGCTTCCTGCCATCGGATGGAACAAAACGACGCCTACTAATGACGCTATGTAATCAATACAAATGTTTCACACAAAGGCCACATGGAATGACTATTGTCCTGCAATAGTAATTGCATGGAAAAGTGCATGGCATTTAACGGTGGAGTCAGAGTTGAACAACGAACGGCGCGAACACAAGCAAACGATAAAGCGTATGCTTTTCTTCAGTTTATGTGCTGCATTTCTTGGAATACACTGAGTTGTCCTTCACAGTAACCGGAGCGCTTGAGAAACACAGTCCTCCGCAATAGGAATGCCTCTGCTTATTGGCATGGTTCAGATTTTTAAAACCAAAGGCAAATTCAATAAGCTGCCACAGTATACTGCACAGTACCGAGGTGGTTGGTCACAATATCATTTCCGAGCGAACTTGAGACTCAGGTTTTTGACTCATCATGTAAACAAGAACAAGGCCTGATGATATCCACAACTTGCTACAACACGCCTGCCCTTTGTTACACAGTCCAATGCGAGGTAACACTGCAAGAATGGTATTTGTGTTTGCCTCTAGCTGTTTTTAGTGAAACGAACCAAGCAAACTGTTGGTTTGTGTGGGTTTGGTTCTATTCTTACTGAACTGTACTGTAAGTCTATAGATTAGATGACTAAAGCAAATAGCACCGTGGATGGGCTATATTGTAGAAACATTTAAACACTTATACAAACACTTATTTAAATATGGACGCCAATCATTCTGTCAGTGGCGTTGCAGTGAAAGTCCAGGCTGCTGAAATGAAAAAGGCTTAGCTAGTGTCTGCTCTAAAATGAACAGACCGTGTGGGCCTCTGTGGTCATGTGTGTGTGTGTGTGTGTGTGTGTGTGTGTGTGTGTGTGTGTGTGCGTGTGCGTGTGCGTGTGTGAAAACATTATATTATAAGGTTTATTCTTGAAAGAAAACAAACTATTAGTATGATATTGCTAACATACGGGTCATGTTACAGTATGTACGAGTGTGTACAGTATGTGTGTGTGTGCGCGTGTGTGTATGTGTGTGCGTGTGCGCGTACCTGTGTGCATTTGTGTGTCAGAGTAATTATCTGTGTCAGAGTAATAATGTGTGTGTGTGTGTGTTTGTGCCAGAGTCATTATCTATGTGTGTGTATCTGTGCCAGAGTAATTATCTATGTGTGTGTGTGTGTGTGCGTCTATTGCCTGCATGACTGACAGCATTCACGTCACATGATGTTCCATACAACAGGTCACCTGGGTTTTCCATCATATCCAGGAAGGAAAATCAGAGATGCTGAATCAGCACCAAACACACACACACACACACACACACACACACATACATTAATAATGTGCTGCTTCCTCTTGTAAATGTGGTTTACACCTCTCATAATACTTTTGGGCAACACAAGAGTATTATACGGTTATGCTATCAAAGTGATTTGATTTTAATAGACATTTCTAACATTGAGTTTTGCTGTTAAGTTAATCACCAATTGAAGTTAAACAATACAGCACATTCATGAAAGCTTTTGCATTTGCAATTCCAATATTTCTATAATCTGATGTCTAGGTGTGAAATTCCCAGATGATTTCAAACACAAGTGCTCCGACCACCAGAGAGACGAGGAGGGACTAAATAATGTCTAGGCACCTCTAATCAGATCATACTTACTGTAAGTGTTGTTAAGCGGTGACCTCAACCACAAAATTACAAATATATATTTAAACCAGAGAGGAAGCTACTCCTGCTGCAAGACCGATGTACACATTCTGTACTTCTCCCCCAAAGAGATAACGTTGCACTACATTAGCGAAGAATATGAGCTCAGCAATATTGATGTTATGTTAAATGTACATTCTTCTTTGATGGAGCATACCCATGCAATATTATTGAGTTTGTGTGAATGAATTATAGTACGTGGAAAGCTCAAGGACACTGTATGAGAATGAGAGTTAGAGAGGGAAAGAAAAACAGAGAAAAAAGTCAAGAACAACAAGCTAAATATGAGCCAGATGTGGAAGACGTGAAAACGAGGGTGACTCGCACAAACTGCCATCTGTCACTTATCAGTCATCACCTCTCAAGCATTTCCAGTGCAGACTATCTCACGCCTACCAAACACATGATATTAGCAAGGAAACATATTAGTTCCATAAGAGGTGGTGGCAATTACACTGTATCTGATTTGTGTTTGGTACACCGCCATGTAATTGATCCACATACAATTCATTTTTACCTGCTTTTGTAATTACATGACAGTTCATCTGCTACTGAACACGAAGCGCAGAATGACAGTCAAGAGAAAGAGAGACCCGGGTGGTTATGCAAAACGGAAGTCAGGAGCTGTGGAATATATCTGTCAGCGGTGCACTAGTCTGCAGGTAATATTCCCTGGAATGCTCTTGCATCACAGCTGAAAACATTAGGAGCAGTTGGTTAAGCTGAGCTGAGTGCATGTGTGACTATGTGTGTGTGTGCGTGTGTGTGTGTGCACGTGCACTTGCACGCACACACACACTTATACACACAATTTATTTATTTAAATATATTTGTGCAATATGTAAACTTTATATTGACTATAGTAATAATAAAATAATTATAAACATAGGCCTTCAGACAGGTCAATCATAGACCAACTGACATTTTGCAATAGTGGTTTGGCAGGAAATTAAAAAATGCAGGTCGGGACAAGATGAAATACATGCTAAATTCACTAGAATTTTTGAGCTTTGTATAATAAATCAATTGCATCTTATCCCACACAGGGGCCTGACCTACAGACACATGCTTAGGGGTGGGGGTTGCGAGGGGGCATATTTTGTCAGTATGTTCTAGTCACTTTCAGTTACTGGGAAAACCACTCAAAAACTGCCCTTATGCCTTCCCATGAAAACTCCACTATGAGCTCACAGGCTTTTCAGTTTTGCTTTCAGGGATTAGTAGAACCAGGTGGTCCGTTCCCGTTGACCCCGGAGGTTTGTCAAATCCAAACTTTGAAAAGCCTCATGAAAGTGAGTGTGTTGCCGCAGCCTTGCTGGCAGTGTTTATACGCTGGAACCTTGCGTATCACAGCCCTGTGACCACACCCCCTGTCAGTCACACATCGGAGAGACGGCCTGCTTTTCCACAGTCCAAACCCGATCTTCCTCACACCAGACACCATGTCTTCTGTGACCCCCATGGACGAGCCCTGACGCGCTGTGCCCCCTGGCCTAGCATGATAAGAGTAAGAGATTGTATAGGCTGGCATCTCATCTCTTGCTTGGTGATAAGGACACTGAAGGAAGAGGAAAAGGGCTGAACAATGCTCTGCTATGTCACATCAAAAGAATCCTGAAAGATTATTCGATTTGCAGTGTATAGGCACGGTGTAATCAAAAATGTCCAGAGGTTACTGTAAACGGGATTACCCTTATTTGCCTGGTATTCAACCAGCCAAAGTTCTCCCATGTAACCCCCCTCTTCCGAAAACTACACTGGCTCCCTATTACAGCTTGGATCCAATTCAAGGCACTGGTGCTGGCATACAAGACGGTACATAGAACAGCCCCAAGCTGTCTCCAATCTATGGTCCGGTTCCAGGCCCCAAAAAGAGAACTTCGTTTTACCACCTTGGCTGGCCGCCTGGCAATGCCACTGTTACGAGGCATCAAGACTCGCTCATCAAAGTCTTGCCTTTTCTCCGTCTTGGTACCACAGTGGTGGAACAAGCTTTCAGGAACTGCGGAAACCCTACCCATCTTCCGAAAGAGACTGAAGACACATCTCTTCACAATCCACCTTGGTACCTTGACAAGTGACCTCGCCACTTCTTAGCACTCCTTAGCACTTACTTCTCATGCTCTTATCTCACTATTTAATAAAAAAAAATGTAAAAAATTTGCTAGGCTACCTGTTGCACTTTGTTTGACTATGTGGTAATAGGTATAATGACATTATGCTGCATTTGTTCTATTTAAAATATTGTTTGCTTATAATTGCTGGTATACAATCTGTCCAACTACTGACAAATGTACTACATGTAAGTCCCTTTGGATAAAAGCGTCTGCCAAATGCCGTAAATGTAAATGTAAATTTGCATCAACACTGCAAACACAGGAAAGCCATTTTAACATGAATATTTTACCATTTCCAGTTACATGGCTCATCAAAACAGGAATGCTCGATCACACGCTGTCACGTAGAAGAAATCGCACGTACTATTCTTATCTGTCTTTCTCATCTCCAGGCACTTCTGTCAGCCAGGGGACAAACGTCTGGTTTCTCGTTGCTCGGCGGCATGGCCATGACACTAGTGCCCTCCCTCATACATCCTGTGTGTTAGCATCTCCTTCCCTGCTGCGTGCCAGTCATCCCGGTGACCTCTGGCTGTGAGACAGCGGCATTGTTTCCGTCCTCCTCCTCATGCCTCATCTGAGCTCTGAAAGCAACGAATGGGACAAACCGTCCAGTGACAATGACAGTGCCTAGAGACAGTAATGCTAAGTCAGCTGAACTACTGTATATATATATATATATATATATATATACAGTATATATATGTGTGTAATATATACAGTATGTAAACCAATATTCTGACCAGTGTTGTCCATATTTGGGAGAGAGAGGAGACAGGAAAATACACAAATACAATTTACACACACACACACACACACACACACACACACTACTACTACTTTTGCAAGCAAAGATTTAGGGTATTTGGTATTAAGGTTTAATCTCGCTTTGTTTTATAATAATTATCTCCATTTGACCAATTATGCTATGTCACAAAAGCTTCATGTAATTTGTTCTGGAATTTATAAATACTGGCCATTGGTTACTTACTTTATGGCATATTGTTTCATAGTGCTATTTAAATATTATAAATAGCAAATATATGATGTGTCTATGCTGAGGTCCCTGGTGTGCCATTTGCCCTGGGTAAATGTAACATACAATGAAACAAGCTCAGTTAGTTACAATAAAGTAGGCCTGTACATACATACAGACGTGTAGCTACCGCATGGTCCCTTGGGGTCATTTGTAGTGGGAGTGCGCCCTCTGTTGAATATATTTTGTAGTCACATAAAGCCAATAAAAGTGTTCCAAATTCCACTGAAACACGCGGACAATTATGCTACACGTCGTCATAATCTACATAGGCACCATTGTAAGTCTCTGTCCCTAACTAAATTCAGTCTCGATAGGTTAAACGACAGCACATGCTTTTAACACATTTCTGCTTGTTGTTAAGAAACTGTTTGGCTAATTTCCAATCAGGGGACATTTTAATTTATACCGTTAATGATCATATTATTTGTTCAATAGCTTCTATGCTCGTGCTTGGACATATTTCGAAGGTTATGAATGAAAATGCTACTTAGTTAGACTATAATTGTGTGTTAATTATGTATAATTTAAAGCAAACATCCATAAATACATCAGAACATATACGAGGTTACGTCCCTGTAAATGTTGAAGAAAACGTAGCCTATTCTGTTCAACAGTTTACTGCTTCTCTTGTTACGGTTGCTTGCTGACCAAATCACCAAATCAAACAACAACACACAATACTGTTTTTATTATCTTATGCCACTTTGTGTTTTATGGGTTTCTGCAACCAATAAGAGATGGAAATCAACAACCAACTGAAACAGTAATGCAGAGGTTACAAGATTTGTACTGACCTCTCCACATTATGGTAAAGACCAGGTTTTATGTTCCACAAGATGGCGCAATGGGACATTCGGTTATTGAGTACCTCTTTGTGGTCCTTTTTCCCATTTAAATTAGTGACTCGTTAATTGACTTAGTAGGATATGAAATGCTGTAGGCTCTCACATAGGTTATTGGGTTAATCGCCAACACTCCACAGCCACTAGTAGTTAGTAACAGAAACAGAGAGAGTGAATAGATAGATAGATAGATAGATAGATAGATAGATAGATAGATAGATAGATAGATAGATAGATAGATAGATGTAGGGATTGAGAGAGAGAGAGAGAGAGAGAGAGAGAGAGAGAGAGAGAGAGAGAGAATGAGAGGGGAGACAGATTAGGTCAACTAAATAATAATATAGGTGATCTAATCTCGTCTTCTCTCTATACATATGCTATAAATGTAGTCGAATAGGTTTACATATGTGGCACATTATTCGTTGTTGTTGTGTTGCCTATGAAGATTTTGCCTTGTACGACCTTCATTTATATACAATTTACGCGCTGAGCTTTTTAATAGAATCCAAACGAGAAGGTGCTTATGAAGACAATTTTGAAAACAACTTTTCTTGATCTTTACCAATGAAAAACACACTTGTTTTATCGCTCTGGTTACATCATAAACAGCAGGGTAGAAACTACCTTTGACACGAGAAGCTAATTGTAATGATTTAACTGTGCAGCATGGCACAAAGAATCACCAGAGATTTTGATCTAAATTTATTTGCTTTAGTTATAACAAATACATCAACTAATAGACCATTACCCAGACCTCACCTTGACGTTGTTGTTAGGCTACGGTCACATTCCCATATCCATCAGCATTGTTGATGGATATCTGATTCAGCAAAAAGACCATTGTAAATGTCCGCATTTATATAGTGAAATTCCGTGGATATTTTCTTTGATAACAAAATCAAAGAAAATGGCACGTTGTGCACTCTTTAGTGATGTACAATTACAGGCTAAGCCTAAGGCCTAGAAAAAATGCATTCCTCCAAACGGTCCTTATCAGTAACGTACTTGCCTATATATAAATCTCTCCTTTAAACTCATTTTCACTTCATAAAGCCACACAGTGCGTTTTCCACCCGTACGTTCGGACTGTTTTCAATCTGCAGACATGCGTGATGAATTTGGGAAATCATGTGCAGCTTTGTTGGTACCGAAGCCCACCCAGTCCCGCCGTGCCGCGCACTGCCCCGAGGTATCAATACGATTAGAGACAGGAAATGTGGGAATCCCCAACAAAGGCTTCCACCATTAAACACAAACAATCAGGGGCCTTCAAACAATACCAATTCCCCCCTTCACTCCTGAGTTTTTTTATGTCTGGGCAAGTGAAAATCTATTACTTTCATCCCTATATTACCATTACACTTTCAAATACCCATTATTAAAGTAGATCATAACGGGGCCACGGTGGGTTTCTAGATCTGCGTTCAGCTACTCAAGTTTTTTTCCAATGACATTTAGCTAAAATAGGCATACATAATATCAGCTCCTGTTACACGCATGGTTTTAATCAATAATACAAAAATGTACTACTACTTCTAAACTATTGTAACTGCACGCTCCTGTTGATTATATGCTAATAAAATAGCATCCAAAAGACTGATCGTAGCCTATAAGGCAGCCTGATCACCAGTCTATTTCCCTAACGGTGCATAACGGTACCTATATTTTATTTTGGCATGACAGAAGACCTAAGCCGATGCACCTGATGTTGTTAACTTATTTTACATCCATCGACCAAATGTCTTGCGCGCTCAAGTGCGATGTTCACAGTCGCCTAATAGAATGCATATCATCTATGACATGCGGTGGATTATTCATCTATCTTTTATAAAAATTTCACTGCCAATGACCACAAACCTTGCGTAAACATTTATCACTTTGTCAGATAATGTTTATGTCTTTTTTGTTTTTGTTTTAGGATATATGTGCATATCCTATTTGACAACAAGATACGAAAATGTATATTTTATTAAGACAAAAGTGATATATGCCTATAGGCCTCAAAATATCAAACTGCTTGCACAGAGAAAATGCGCTTAATTGTAATTAACCTTTAGTCCGTTTACATTTTGGAACTAACACCTATAGAAGACGGCTCAAGGGAAATTATGAGGTCTGTGTCATTGCACGTTTATTTTTCTTTAATGAGTTGACGATACCAGATATCACATTATCTAAATAACAAACATTTTTACTTCATTATTTTCACGCACTTAATAATAACAATAATAATAATAATAATAA